>CAIGRN010181252.1:0-22523 GCA_903798345.1 Fraxinus anomala | reverse complement strand
TGTAAACATTACTCAACATGTAAAATAAATTCTTATTGTTCTGGCCGTTCCTAATTTAATTGAGAACAATGACTAGTTATTATCATTGTGTAGCCTGCGAAGCTTTGGCCTGTCATGTCTCTTCTTGTTTGAATTTTTTTCAGTAACTATTGCATCAGCCCTAGATTTCGAACTTTGGGAAGTTCCACAGAAATTTATACATACTATTTAAATCTCGGAAAATACTTATATTTCCCCATTTTCTGTCCTTGTTTTTGCAATAATGATTCATTTTGGTTCCCAATGTGTCAGCATGGATTGCCTAACAATGGACCAAGTATTTCTTTCACACTTCTTTCCCGCGCATTTAAGATTATTTTGTTCTTTCAATCCACAGTTTCTTCAACTGCACTTGGATCCAGCTAGTAGTAATACTCTTCCTGCAAGTGGTAACGGATCAATCACACAGAAGCTTCGACTTACAAACAGCCAGCATGGGAAGGTGTGTGGATTGTTCTTGCAATTCATTTCACTTGATTTCATGTGTTGATTATATAATCTTTTGTTGCTCTTGTAGTAAACTATATAGATTATGCTACAGATAAGCCAACCACTTTTTGTGCCACCATTTCCCCAGAATATCATTTAAATGTTCTGTGGAATAGGTGTGTGATAAAAGAAAAAACAATGTAACTGTGCGAACTGTTGAACTTGTTCTTACTCTATGAGCATGTTAGGCTAAACTTGTAACTTTTTGTTTCCATCATGCTTGGACGTGTTAATTTTTTCTCTAAAGTAAAAAAGTTACTTATTTTTAAAGTAACTCTTCCCTTACTGTCAAAGAAAGTAACTTGTTTTCAACTTCGACTAGTAAAGAATATTTATTCTGTAGCTTATTTACTTCTAAATGAACTTTTTAAGCTTAGCCAAACATGCTCTCACAGATAAAACATGTGCTCCAATTGTTTTTCCTAATCAGAAGTATATATTATGTAAAGGCACAAATTAGTACTTGCAGCTTTTGCTTAATCTGTTTACCTGATTTCTTGCTAGTCAGAGACTAAACATTAACTTCTCTACTTTCAGAAATCCCTTGTAATGCGCATACGGATAGGTTATAAAATAAATGACAAAGATGTTCTTGAAGAAGGGCAAGTCAGTAACTTCCCCCTTGATTTGTGAGATCGAAGGGTCCCTTAAAAATGTATGATCTCTTTTTCCTTATTTCACAAAGGAGAAGCATTTGCCGGCTGTCTGTAGTTTCAGGTGAAATTTCATTTTATTGTCTCGTCAACTTGTGGCAGTTGGTGCTTCGAGCGGCAGAAGTATAACTCAGGATTACCCCTTTTTTGTTTTCTCCCTTAAAAGGGTGGTGGAATGTACATTTTGATGAGAGAAATTCATGAAAGTAATGGAGGAATGAAATTTTGCCTTTGAAGCACATACATAGAATGAATTGGTGTGTCAAATTTTCCATTGTCAAGAACATTTTGGTTTTTGATTTTATAAGCTTCATTGGTTCTAGAATTTGGTGTATTTGTTAAACACATGTTTAGTAAGGTGCGTTATACAGTACTGGATAATATAAAATAAGAAGTTAAGATGTTATAATTTATATTGTTGTATTGGACAGTATTTTATGCATATCAAGTCCACTTGTTAGCTTAATTTCTAAAATAAATTATATTAGCCTGCTACTTTTTGTTGATTTTTCTACTCTGGTGAGGTTCACTGGATCTATTCTTTAATGAATGTTTTAATCCGTGTGAAAAACAAAATCAGCCAATATAAATGAGATGCGAGAGTATATTTTGTAGGAGCTATAATTTATTCTATACTTATTATTTACGTATTCTATAATATTCATAGTTTATAAGCATTACCAAATAAACACGGGCATGTTTGGTATGTTAGATCGTAAGATTAGATAGGACAGCAATTGACACGAGTTCGATTTTCCATGGATGGTAACAGGGTGTGGCGAGGTTGGGACGGCTATTATCATCTCAGATATTTTTGGGAGGTCGGCTAAGGATGGGAATAAAAACTTACTCGTTAATGTTTCGATTAATTGATTAATTTGAAAAACAAAACATAAAATAAAATATCTGGGGAGGGTTTGAAAAATTTAGATGGGGGGGCCATGTTCCTCACTCCCGGCTCGTTTAACATTCGGGAGGGGGAGAAGCAGGTGTAGGGGCGTGGGTGGCGATGAGAAATTTTGCCTCCTAGGGATTTTCTCCCGTTGAAACCATGCTAATAATGTAAGAGTGTCTTTGATTAACTTTATTTTTCACGAAAAATGTCATTTTTCACCAAAATTCTTATTTTTTGAGTGTTCGATTAACAATTTTTCATGGAAAATATTTTCTAACTTTTGGTAACATGACCATATTTTTCTCAAAAACAAGAAAAATATTTTCTTTAGGGAGTGGTGATTTTTATTTTTCAGATAATTCACTCTCTGTTTCTATCTTTCATTTACTCACCAATAAAAAAATAGACTCGCAATCAAATGCACTTTAAGTTTCATGTGCATAACAAGACATTATGTACTTGTAAAAAATACAAAAAACCTTAAAACAGATTTGTATTCTTCTGTCTAGATTATAGTTTAAAAGCTTTGAATTCAAGTTGTCACTCAATTATATGGATGAATTGAAGACTGATGAAACAATTGTTCACCCCACCCCCAAGATCTAAATGAACAGTTGAACAATTTTTCTTTTGTCAGTTTACAGTCTGTCCCATTTTTGGTAACATGTGACATGCATAAACTTGTCACTTCCAAGTAATTTTTACACCTTGAAATGCTTAATATTTGTCCAAAAATTACCCACAAAGTTGTATATTGATTAGACAATAGACATGAGATAATATATAAACAAGGATTTGAAATACTTTACTTGATGAATGAATGTTTGTGATGAAACTCGTAACAAATGATATTTTTACATGAACACTACGTCTAGATCTTATAGTACTTTCGTTTGAGGTCCCACCAACTATTCTTTTGTTGAAAAGTGAACTGGCGTGTGCTTGAATTATGACTAAAACATGTTGAGCCGTTAGGATCTAGACAACTCGACTCGTTTTTTACTCGATTGCCCATGCCTCATTCATGACATGAAATTTACACACAAATTTCCCACCAAATTGCTTTCAATTAATGCTGCAGCAGAGTATATTTGGATGGGACATGATAGGGTAGAGAGAAACACTCCACGGCCCCATGCCCACTATGCACTAACTCATAAGTCAACTTCTCAAATCAAAATTTCTCATCATGGCAAGAGTGCCAACTTTTCACTCATCCCCACCATTCTCATTTTCATCTCACAATGGGGCCCTTGAGCATGCTACCCAACGGACACGCATTCATTAGTCAAACTACTTGTACAGATAATCTGTACAAGTAGAATAATTCTATATTCGTCCCCATGTACTACGTATGAGTGAGATTTTATTGGTTAGTACAAGTCATTGGGACCCTTTGCCTCGAGCTTTGATCGGATAAAGTTGCCTACATTATGAACTATACCTTAACGAGCCTAATGACGAGACAAACATTTCCCACGCTACAGTTCCTCCGATATATTACTGGGTTGGGTTAGGAAAACATCCAAGCGATTTTTAGTTCAGAAGTTCTCATGCTTCGTGACATGGTGGAGAAGACACCTCTTAACACACTAAAACATTAAGAAACACCTCCTTTAGAAACCAAAACCTTAATTTGCATCAGAATCCACAAAAGCTAAAAGTTGAAATAGAATTGCAATTTGAGCAAATTGCATCTTAGGCCATCTTCAATCCATGGCACTAAAACCTTCACATCAAATTAGTGTTCCGTGTATTTTCTATTTTTAAATTCCCAATAATTAATTGTTTTTAAAATTATTTAATCACAAATTATACTACTACTAAAATAACTAAATTAAAAAGTAAAATTTAATTAAGAAAAAATTCACAAAATAAACATAATATTGTCATTTAATTATTAAATTTGTAACTTTTGAATTTTAATGAGTATTTTTATTTTAATATATTTAATAATTATCAATTGTTACTTGATTATAATTTATTATAAATATTAATAAATTAAAAATAAATTCTTAAATAATAAAATAATATAATAAGAATTAAAATTTGTTGTGGTATAAAATGAAGGCAAAAGGAGAATATGAAAAGTTATACTAGATGAAAGGTGTTTCACTTGCATAAATTTGATTTAATGGTTGGAGGGGAATTTTTTGCACCAATTTGGTCGAAAAGCTCATCCTAATACAGAAAATTTCAATTCCCAAGATTGATTTGGAGAACTGAAATTTGCTGTATTTAGTTTGAACTTTTGGACTTAAAAGCATTTTATTTCACTATTTTGTGGGCTTGAGTGAGCAGAGTTTTGACAAATATTACACTTGTATTTATTGTCGTCTGCCACAAAGTGTGAAGAGAAAAGATTAATAAATTCACTGTAAATTGCATAAAAATAATACAAGAATATGGCCAACGATGATATAAGATAACAGTGACAAATCTCGTAAATTAAAAAAAAATTCTGACTTTTTAATAACATTCTTTTAAAAATTACCATTCAAAATATTGTTTTCGCCAAATAATGACCATCAAATAGAGGCTAAATTTTATTTCTTGACTTTGTTCGCTTCATTGCTATTTCCGCTAAAAGATCCGAAACAACAAGCATCAATAGAAAAAGAGGAAAAATGAAGGAAGAAAGAAGCCCTTTTAACAATAGAATGGTGTTCCACAAATGAACAAAGTAGATGGCAAGAAAAACTTTAAAAGGTTCGTGTTAGAGATATTTTCTAGCTCCATTCCATTTGATTTATTGTTAGGGTTCGTTTGATTACAAATATCGAAAATTGGTGGAAAGAAAATGTTTTACAGGCAATTGAATTGCCTAAAAATTGTTTTACTGATAATTGTAATTAATTGTATTTGATTGGTATAAATTTCTACCGGAAAAATGTTGAAAGTTTGGTGTCCATTTGGCTTCGTTTTTTATGAAAATTGTCAATTAAAGTGATAGTTTTTCTATCATTGGGTCTAGAATTTGTTCCAAAAAAAAAAAAAATTGAAAAAAAATTTACCATACCAAATACCATTTGTTTGGCTTTGTTTTGCATTAAAATTGTCAATAAAAGTGATTTTTTTTTTTTATTTTAACCATTGTGTTTAGAATTTTTTCCAATTGTTAAAAAAAAAAAAAAAAAGCTGGAAAATAAAAAACCAACCAACCCAAAAGAAAACAATTTCCTTGAAATCAAGAAAAAGGAGCGCGTGAGCCGTGGAAAATGATTTTCTAGGAAAATTTGTACTATCAAACAAAGGAAAAGGTGGAAAACGGAATTTTTTTTCCATATTCCATGGAAACAAGGTGCATCAAACTGTGAATTGGATACTGTGGTGTTCGATTTGACCTCCGAATAGAATTTTCCTGGCTGAGCATCATTCCTGGTGGAAAATATGTTCAACTAAAGCTATACGTTGCCAATCAATTTTCAAATATCGCAATTATTGATAGAAATATCAAATAAAAAATCGCTACGTGCTTAGAATCGTAATTGCTACTACAATTTCTCTGTTTATCGAGTCCTGGCAATTTTGGTCTCCTCCTTTAAGTTTCATAGTCTCATTATTCTTCTAGTTGAATTCAAACACTGCCAATATAATCCATTCCTCACTGCAAAAATCTCCATTGCCTTCATTTTTTCTTTCCTTTCTCAGATTCTCATTTAATTTGTTAAAGTAAAACAAAGGAATTTGTAGCCAGAAAACTAAGATCATGCTGAAAAGCCATCATCGCCAGTTTAAGCCTGAAAATCCATGGTTTCTGGCCATGGTTATGGTGGGATTGATCAGCAGCGCGTTGCTTATTGCTTCATTTTTAAGGGGAAATGCTTCTTCTACAGTATTTTGTAATGGTGGTACACGGCGGCCGGCCAACGTCGGGGACGTGACGGAGCTCCAGCTTGAAGCCATTCTCCATTACGCGACGTCGAAGGTGATCCCACAGCAAAATATTGATGAGATCAGACTCTCTTACGACGTTCTCAGATCTATTTCTCCGTGCAATTTCCTCGTGTTCGGACTGGGTCACGATTCCCTCATGTGGGCCTCTTTCAACCCTCGTGGAACCACCTTATTCCTCGAGGAGGATCCCAGGTGGGTCCAGGCAGTGCTCAAAGACGCTCCTGGCCTCCGCGCCAACACCGTCAACTACCGCACCAAGCTGTCCGACGCCGACAACCTCCTCTCGCACTGCCGCAATGAACCGGACTGTTCGCCGACAAAATCTTTCATCCGCGGTAATAGCAAATGCAAATTAGCACTGAATATGCTACAGGACGAGGTGTACGATAAGGAGTGGGACATTATAATGATTGACGCGCCGCGTGGGTATTTCCCAGAAGCGCCGGGGAGGATGGCTGCTATTTACTCCGCCGCCGTGATGGCGAGGAATAGGAAAAGTCCCGGCGTGACCCACGTGTACTTGCATGACGTAGAGCGCAAGGTGGAGAAGGTTTACGCAGAAACCTTCTTGTGTAAGAAGAATCTGGTAAAGGCTGTGGGGAAGCTATGGCATTTCGAGATTCCACCAACTACTGCTATGAACAGTGAATTTTGCTAGATTGCGCCTTCAGTGCTCATGTTATCATGTGTGGATTATTACTTCCTTTTTGACAGCCCACACTTTGCCCTGATTACACATTACTGAAGTTCATAAATAAGTCAAGTTTTGTTTATATATAAATAAGATGTTTAGTATATTTTAATAAAAAATGATAAAAATGTACGAATAAAAAGTATAAAAGTTACGTGTCTAATGAAATATACGATTAAACAAAAAAATGAGGACAAAACAATTTCTGTATTTTCATTTTATTTTAATATAGAACAGAGTATTTAATATTGCCTTTTCTTGAACGAATCCCAACAAGTTGTTTTATATTAAAATTTTTGATTAAAAATGGATCTTGGAATAATTTTGTACTCAACTTTCACCGACATGGGCTATTTTCCATTAATTTTATTGTGTGTAATTTTTTTGCCGGTGCACAGCGTATTACTAACTCACACAAATCCTTGCTCAAGAGGAAAATGGGTTGTTTGGGATTTTTCAACAATAAACAGTCGTATTCTCAAATAAATTTAAGTGTAGTTAATTTATTGGTAACTAGTGTTGTTTTCACTTGCCAGCTCATTTTCTTACGATTCATTGTCGTATGAATTTTGTCACTTTGCCAGAAGAAATTTAACAAATGTAATGACATAATTTGAAGTTTCCGCAGGTGATTTGACGAAAAAGCTGTCTGTGTTTAAAACAGTACAGTGATAGAATGTCATATAACATTATATCAAGAATTATATAAGGTATTTGACACTATAGCATGATTCTTGTTGTATTGCAGTCACAGCCCTCCTACATTGCCGGGGCCACATGCTGGCCCCCTGGCAAAGTGGAAAAACCATTGAGCTATTTACTTTCAAATTTGATTTCTTAATTTTTCTTAATTATATTCCACATCAAAGGGGCTTCTGAATGTAACTCACCTTGGTTTCATAGCGATCAACAAAAGAAAATGAAAAGTAATTTTTCGAATGTTTTTCTCCTGAGTATTTCGCTAATATAACGTTTGCTGTATGCTTGATTATTGTGGCTAAAACTAGAGCAGAATTGGATTGAAGAGTATAATAGATAAGAATTTAACCTTTTTTGTTCTTCAGTGCATAACTGTAACAGATGACAACTAGGCTTAGCATCAGATTGTTCTGCCTCTAATTTCCAGAAAACTTACAAGAACTGAGTAGAAGAAAAATCTCTCTCATTCTGCACTTTGATATAGAACAGTGCGCTTTAAATGATTACGCAGATGGTGCAGTATCGAATGAGTTCTTCCTTACTAAGAGGCAAGTGATCTTCGCGGGTTGAGAATGCATATTATCAACGGTGCACAAGACAAAATCAGGCCGATGCAGTGCAAGTGTGAGCCGGTTTTTCCCAACATCCAAACCAGTTGCATCAAGAAGAACGTGCCAAGAATTTCTATGCGCCTCTGATATCCAATGCATGGAGGAACGAGCTTCATTCGAGCAAGCAGGGTAAGCAAAAAGCCCTTTTGGATTATATTTGCATTTTCTTCTGAAGTACTGGCTAAGCTGTGATCCTTTGATCCTTAAATCCAACCATGTTTCTGGTGCTGCAATAACCTTTGAATCCTTATTCTGTACGAATTCCCTTACACAATCACGCTCTTCTCCAAGAATTGTCAAGTAATAGTTTCCTCTGAAGAAGNGCTGTGATCCTTTGATCCTTAAATCCAACCATGTTTCTGGTGCTGCAATAACCTTTGAATCCTTATTCTGTACGAATTCCCTTACACAATCACCCTCTTCTCCAAGAATTGACAAGTAATAGTTTCCTCTGAAGAAGGGATAAGATTCCCCAATCATCATCATGGCTTCCTTACTAGTATATGTAAAAAGCACCAAGTAATCCTCTTCTGTCAATCCACAATTCTGCAAGGCTCGATTTCGCACCTGTATTTCTGGGATGGAAACGAAATTCCCCTGGGAAGACGTTTTCTTAGCCAGGACATCAAGTAATTTGGAAGGCTCCAATTGAATTTTGCCCATATCTGAAGGAGTACCACTACCAAAAGAAGGCGAAGAAGACTCTCTAACAGAATTCATGGGGGATTTTCGTCTGTCATCAGCCATAGATTCTGACGATTCATCATTGACACGGAGACTGTATAAATCAATCTTGTTTCCTTCTTCAACAAGGCCATTGCAGTATTCTGGATACTTTGCAAAAACATACTGCTGCACATATTGCCTTTCAGTAGGCGTAATGGGGCCTGACCATCTCAGATCAAGACCATGAAGCGTTGATATGGCTTCTGCTACCAAGTGAGCAGGAATCACAGTATGTGCTTTCTGTTATTTAAGAAAATAATCCAATCAGAAACATAAATCTCATTCTAGTACTAAATAAACACAAATAAGAGCATGTAATTACAAATAAATGAAAGCGTCTCGGGAGACAGACTCATTCTTTCCTTTCGAAACTGTCCGTCTTATCAAGGATTTGACCCCGGCGCCTAAAGGCAACCGAGGAGAGAGAGAATCATTCTCAGGGTGAGCTTCTTTTATGGGAATATGCTCCTCCTACCCAGATATGATCCCGAACTACTAAAGGAAGCTCGAGAGAGAGAGACTCCTCTAGCTGAGCTTTTACGGGGACTTCTTGAGTTTGAGAATGCGGCCTTCAGCAAAAAGAAAAAGAAAAAAGATACTATTAGTGATTGAACTTGCCTTGATCACCATACTGGTTGGTCTGCTGTTTTGGTTTGGTGAGTTTGGCATAGAACTTGCCTGTTCTTCATTGAATTGTTCCATGATCAAATCCACTTCCTATCAAGAACAAAAAGAAGCAATCAAGTAAGTTGCATAAGCATTTTTTGCTGGCTGAACACTTGCATTTATATATACTATAAAAGGTCGACATATATGACAGCAAAGGCCCACAACATAGAATCATCAAACATTGATTTAGTGTGTAACTTTGTGTATAAATCTATTAGATAGAAAAGGACTTGATTGTTAATAATCTGATTATATTCAAACTGACATTGCCCGAAGCTGTACTAAACCCACCCGGTAACTTTTTTCATGGGGACCGGAGTCACGGAGTGGATGTTGCCAATCTGGTTCGGATCGAACTGGCATCTTAGCAGTCCAAGCATTACGATCGGTCTAGAGGATTCAAGTTGACTCGTTGAATTTAAAATTGATTTCAGACGGGCTAAGGAAAAATGAATTCTTTTAGCACGGTAGTGTTGCCTCTTAACAACCTACTACTGTAATTGACCTAGACTTTCAGTCAAGTTGCTTATTGTTTAAACAATTCCTGAAAAAGAACTGAGGGAAAATTGCAAAAATTTTATTAATTATTTTAATAATTCTGTTTATGATATTTGATTTGAAATTCATGGGTAGAACAGATAGTGACCCTTGAATCAATTGAGGACGTTGGCAAGCAGGTTTGGGTGGGAATCTTTATTGGCCGAGAAAAAGACTGAACTTGTGGGGTTATTTTATTAATATGGAACCATAATGACAACATGCTATTTAGTAAGTTGTCTTTAATTTTGGATTTTATTAATTAAAATTTCAATTTTTCGTTGGAAATTAATAAATTGTACACACACTCAAAATAAATAAATAAATAATGGGTCGAACCCTTTCGGAAACTGCATTTCATCAATGGACTCACGAGAAAGAAATTTACCGTTTCACTTCTCGATGAACGAAAAAAGTTTGATAAATCAAGAGATGTTTATCGATTCAAAACCGTAAAAAGTACTTCAAACCAATATTCGAGCACCATGATCCAACTTAGTTACACTGCAAGAAGCATGTTCATTTTAATAAGAATTACTTATTTTTTTTACTTAAAAACAACTAACTTGCAACATGTTTCGAAATAAAAAATTGACTGAAAGTAACCTTTACTTTTAAACTTGTCAAACATGCTTTAGTCCCATTAAAAAGCCTCTTACAATTGATCCAAACGGACAAGTCAAGAGCTACGTATCCTTGTGACAAGGAAACTACTAAACAGTTGGAAGAACTTTAACTTGAAGCGAACTTTAACTTGAAGCTCAAGTCTCCAACTTATTAAGGCATCCTATCTACCCACAAATAGAACACAATAAAATAAAAATGACGTATTTGATAGGCTAGAATCGACCGTCCAATACTATTTACTAGACATCTACCTGCTTCACAATTAAATATTATCGTTCTGACTGTCGTTAGCCTAACGTTAAATGTCGTGTTCTAAACTTATAACTGAAAAATTACCCAAGTTGTGGGCCTAGTCATTGACAAATTTACTTTGTAAGATTCCTAAAATTGGTTTAATGCATAAGATTTTTTAGCTAAATCCAACGATTCCAACCTACTAAGCCTACACCATCATTGCACTAAAGTAAAGAACATTTAATACAGATATCAATATAAAAATGTGAAATAAATAAGATAAAAGAAAAGGTGCAAACATGATGCCCGAGTTGATTAGCCTTCTGTGGAGAATTCAATAGTACATCTACAAAAAGTATTTCATCCTGTCATCTCTTCTCATAGCGTTATATACTGCTTGGACCTGAAAAGCACAATTCAATTAGATTATTCATATGCAATCGTGCATATAAACATCTTTTGACATTTTCTTGTTGTCAGACATGAAATTCATTTTCACTCTTTTTCTGAGTTGGATGGATCATGGAATATGAATCCGACTTGCACTATGCATGTTTATTTAAAATTCTTTTGTTGCACACGTGTGCACAGCTGTATACATACACATGCAGGCACACAAACACAGAGAGAGAGAGAGAGAGAACCTGCTCACTAGAAACTACTTGAACCGGTCCAATGTTCACCGATACGTATTTGCCACCTGAGGATACTCTGTGTTTCACTTGGCCCTGCAGCAGAACACAGTAAACTTGAGCTGCCTACATTTAACAAGTTTGGGGTGTGCACAAGAAGAAAAAGAGCTAATAACAATTAGAAACTTTAACAACCATTGTCAACATAAATATGACACGTGAGTAACTATGTATAAAGTAGAATGTGATCCTAATACAGGAAATAAAGTATGCCAACGAAATTGAAATTATAGTACGTTCTTGACAAGATCTCAATTTGTTTAGTGACGAGAAATAACCTTATAGAAGCGAATGAAGTTTTGAAAAATGTTTCAAACTTCACCTACCAAAAGTGCTCCTAGAACCTAAGTTGTGCAGTTCAAGTTCAGCTTCAAACTGGATTAGTTTCATTTGAACATTTCACACTAAAAATTCAAGTACAACTGCCTCACAGTCCAACTCCCAAGGGAACTTCTGAATATTACGCAAAACCGAACAAGACACGAGATAGAATTAAATTATAAATGATATGTATACTACATGGGTAAGATGTATGAAATTGGAGTGGTTCTTGACATTTCCTAGCTATCGTACCAAATAGAACCTTCTACAGGCTCACCCTTACAAATGCATAAAGTTGAATATGATTTCAACTCTTACTTTTGAAATGGTGGCAATGTACTGAATTACCATCCACACTTTGGGTGATATTTCAGCGCCGACAAGTACACCATGTTTCATCTCTACTCCCTACTGCTTCTATGAGTCAGGGGATCCATGCCAACATTTTGACGTGTTCAAGCAAAACTATTATTACTCAAAAAAAAAATAAGGGAACATTTATATTTCATTTCAAAAAAAGAACGTAAATACATCAACATCTCATGATCTTACATTGACAAAACCCACTTAACCGTGATCATAGGGGCTCGACATGGTACCAAAAATATCCCCACTTATATGTTTTACCTACATATCATCAAGTGCATGTATATGAACTAATTATGCCATCCAGTCGTCTTCTGCTCACTGATGTTCAACTAATAAATCAAGAAATAGCGGAACATAATTTAAATTCTACATAGAAATGCCACCTACTTAAGAAGGCTAATTAAATAAATAATTCTTGTTGAACCACCTCATTTAGAAACTCAAGTCGTTGGAGAGGTGACAAATTTTCATTTATCTATCAACACACCCACACCCCGAACGTGCAGGCCAAGTTCACTTTTTATCTTCAAAAGGATTGACGCCGTGCACAATTTTCAGAATTGGGGTTGGCTAGCTTTAGACTCACAACCTTTGCCAGTTCCTCTACCATGATAAACCGCCTTATCTAAAATTTTAAAGTATAGAGACGAGGATAATTTATCCGTTTAAAATTTGTCTTCAACAATTCTTTAGCATGAGAGAGAATAACGTGAAATCAAACAGAAATATCAAATTCATAGTAATTGAGAACCAAAGTCTTAATAAGTTCCATTGTTCCCTATTATCCTCTCAAATGATTGTTGAATTTCGTAGGTCATTGAAATTCCGTCTCATGTATTATACATTATATTATGATAATGCCATTCGTGAAAAAATTACAGTTTTAAAAATTCACAAGTTTCTTAAAAGATCAATGAATTGGGGTTACAACTGCTTTATTCTTGTTATCAAATCAAATTATTGTTGAAGTTACTGGTTCGTTGGGATGCCATTTCATGACGTATACATTATTTTAAACTATGACATGTAAAGTCAAGATGATATTTTCTGAAAAAAAAAAATAATAAAATCATTTATGTTACAAAATACCGAATTTCTAACTTATGCACGCCATTAATAATATTCTATGATTAACAGTCTTCACATTGTCTTTGTTTTCCTTTATAAGCATCAATTTTTTGTGCATTTTCCTATAGTAAACATAAGAAGACAACCTTAAGTGAAACTTAGTCTCTAGAAGTCTGGATAATAACACGGACCCTCCAGCAAAGGCCTCCCAGTTTATGCATGACGACTCCCTTTCCTTTTATCATGCCAAAACCTTTCATAGATTTTAGAATGAAATCTACGAGAAGTTATGCATGACAGCCTCCTTTCCTCGTATTGTGCCAAAATCTTTCATAGATTTTTGGGATGTAATCTAAGTGAAGCGAATACATTATGTTACTCAAAAACAATTTACCATCATATAGTATTCTTTATATGAACATTCACTTCATCATCAATCTGGCAGTCGTGTTTGGATAACTCGTAGTAGAGAGAATAAAGGAGAAGTGGACATGAAGAGAAAATACGAAGAAAAAAAATTCAAGCAAGAATTTATTATGCACCAGGAGTGCCTTCAAATTTTTTAGAGATGCCATATTCTATTAAAAGTTGATGGGTAAAAATATGTTCTCTTCTTCTATTATTGAAACAAAATAAATATGGCACGTCTTTGTACCTTCATTTAGTTTCATACCTTGGGACAGCCCCTCCTTCCCATCCCTCGAAGATTGCCCAAAAGGAAAAATCAAAGTCGGCTAAAGAAAACTACAATAACTGACATCTCAAATGCTCAACACAGTTAATTCATTAACTAGACAATGATATGTATAATAGGAACAACGGAGAAAAATATTCCAGCTTAAACCCACTCAACATGGTCTTTTTGCCAACCATCACCCCTTACATAAAAGGGTATCACGCCCTAAACCCTAATTTCTTCCCTGGTCTCTCTAAAACGTCTATTATATCTTAAACTTGCTCAAATTGGATGATGACAAAGCAAATTGAAGACACGTTGAATAACATTCACTCAAGCATTTGTTATTTGGACAAGGGTTTTGTGTTGGTGCCAGTATGCGTCGAAATGCCTTATTCTTGGAACCTCTAAATTTGATATATTTGGAAGAGGTAAGAATATCAATATCTTGACCTTGTTTTCCTTTATTAAGAAGCAAATTGATGTCCAATATAATAAAAAACCAATCAAAATGGACATCCAAATGTAGTTTTAGTAGTTGCAGAAAAAAACTAATATCTACGATACTTCATAAATGTCTTACAGAAATAGAAGCGATTTTATTGCATGTTAAAAGAGAATGAAAAGCATTTGAGGGCCCCCACTCTAATTCACAAAGAAATATTTCTTCAAAACGTGAAATATTACACTCTGACTAAGACACAAAACAATTAAAACTTTCACTGAAAAGATCCTGAAGCTTTTGCTAGTGATAATGCCAAGAGTGAAGTGTGACCCAAAAACATAAAGTGGAGTGATCTGATTATGAAAGGCCACGTCATTTCTCTTCGTCCAAGTATGCCAAAACATATACATCAGACTGAACCTTGAACAAAAACTTATACTCCAATCTATAGCCAACGTATTTTCTACCAGTTTTCTAATTTTTTTACTCTTTATTTTATGAATGGAAATATCAGACAAGTATTCTATACTGTTTGTCCGAGTATCAGGTCTGACCCAGGTACTTCATGAGGAAAGAGTCCAATGATTTTATGTACCTATGCATCAAACCCCAAAAATACTTTTGAAAATAAAATTATGTTCAGCAACAAAAAAAGATACTTACTTCTGGGATTGTGTGCTTAAGTACTGATTCAACAGCAACCACCATGGCTTGTACAAAATCTTCACCTCCAGTGCCAATTGCAGTAAAGCCTCTAACAGTTGGATAGGAGTTTACCTGCAAAGTAAAACAAACACTCTCCAATCAGTAAATATCAATGCGAGCTAGGGCCAGGAGATCCCCCACTTCAAGACTCAACGGGAAAAAATAGTTTGTAAAACAGAACTAGATATGTTGCGTTTGAACATACAGAAGCATAGAAAAGAATGCAAACCAGAAACTTAAGTGTTAAAATAAGCCAAGAAGAAAATCCAGACGGCATTGCGTACCTTCTGATCCAGAACAAGCCATTCATTTGTGGAATCATCTGTCACTGTGCCTCCAATAACCACATTTGTTGTTTGTCTCACCCTTCCTTCTGTCTTTGAAACCTCTGTAAACTCACAAGATTTAGTTGAAGTAATTTAGTGCGGACAAATTCCAACTCAAGGGATTAATTACAAGAACAATAAAACAGAGTACAAACACTCTAAATAATTCCTAAAGCATTGCATTTCCCATTCTAATTTCCCTGTCATCATATCTTTGCATGGTTGATATTACCAGATAAGACCCAGACCTCAATCTTCGCACACAAATTAATACATATCCCAAAAACTGACATGGTCATTTTACAAGTGCAAGTTTTATTCTTTATACAGGAGCATAGACGCACTTATAAATGCAATAAAGAATTATAGTAGTTATAGTAGCAGAAGCTGTAAAAAAAAAATTACTACAATTTTCCATTAATAACCAAATAAACAAATTCAAATACGTGCTCATATATGTATAAGAAAACAAAAATCTCAAAAATTAAAAGATGAACCTGAAATGGCCTTTAGAACGGCTTCTTGAGGCGGGCCTTGCTCGTTATCATCATCAGATGAAGATGGGTTTTCATTGTGCGAAGAATTCAAAGGCCGAGTCCTTCTTGCGAAGTGCAAGTTACATCTAACTTTGGCAATTTTGAAGCCAAAATAGGAATCAGATGTTGATATTTTGTGGGATGGAGTAACAATGGATATTTTGTTTTTATACGGCAGAGGCTGCCATGACTCTGTTAAGAAGACAGTTCTGAACACACTCCTGCACGCCATTTTTGAAATCCTTTGTCTTGAAATTTGATTATTTAACGCTTTTTGAGAGTTGGTTTTGCCTTCAAATAGTTGAAGGAATCAACAGTTGCTGTGAATTTGTTCCTAACAAACTTATTTTTGGGGTGATTAATTCTTGAGGAATGCAGTGATGGCAGATTTTTCTTGAGCCAAGAGGGCTACTGTTTGACGAGAGTACCCTGGGAAGCCAGCCACAAAATATTTAAATTTTGAGTCCCTAACCTTTACCCAATGTAACACTTCAACCCCGGAAAATATATATTTTGAAATCTTAACCTTTTATTTCGTGGTCATGTCGCCGGTGAAGGAAAATAAATATGATTTTAACTGTTAAAATTAATGTGGGATTTGAGTTGTAAAATAGTATCCGCTGAATAACGATTTTTGAAATATTTTCAAACCAAATCATTTTAAACGATTTAAGAAAAACTCAATTTTTTTAAAGATTTTTCCAAACCAAAACTTAACTGTTTGGTTCAATTTTAAACCATGATTTTGTCATATATTTTTTCTTCATGTTCATTTTATCGTCATTAGTTCAATGACAATAAAATATTTTTGTACTTTTTATTGGAGATAAAAATAATTATATATCAAACTATAAGTTTAAATTATTTATGTCAACGAGCCGAGTCGATTCCGAGCCCAAAAAAAAAGCTCGGACTCGGCTTGAACTTTTTAGGCCCAAGATGAGCAGAGCAAAGTCCGGCCGAGAAAAAAAGGCTCGACACGAGCTTTGGCCTGAGCCTTAGAGTCGGGCCAACTCGAATTTTTTTTTTCCTTGTTCTGCCTGCCTGAGCTTGCTTGCTGCCTATGCGGGCAGCCTCTTTTTTTTTTTTTTTACGGGCCGAGAGGCCGGTCGAGCTACACAGGTCGGCCCGGGCTCGAGCCGGTGCCCAAAATGGGGCTCGGTGGAACCGAACTCGAGCCAGGCCAAGCTTGGGCTTTTTCCTGGCCGAGCCCAAGTCGTCCAAGCTGGCGAACTTTTTTGCCATCCCTAGTTTAAATATCAACAAAGTCGAATGAAAGTCTCAACAACGGGGTTATGAAATTAGGATAATTTATTAATTATGGGTATTTAGTAATCGATAGACTATTAAATTACCCATTTTTGTTTAAAATTTTAACAGTTATATGTTTTCTAGAGGCTAAAATTTTAAATTTCTAGCAAAAAATTAAAAAAATATTTTTGAAATTTAAAAATTTATTTTTTTATACTTTAATTTTCTTTTTCTAACTTGACTTTAAATTTCCAAAACCGTTTTTCAAAACTATTTTCATTAATGGGTCTATGTGGTACCAAACCGATCGTTTCAAAAAAGCGTTTTCAATTCAATTTTTCGATTTAACAGTTTCTGCTTACATCCCTAATACATAAGCTAATGTTGAACTCCGATCTTCCTCATATGAGACAAGAGTAATTCTCGTTCCGTATTTGTTATTCCTCATATGTTTTTCCCCCGTTTAATGTTCTCACCAACTTATTGTTCATTTAAAAAAAATTACTTTATATAAAGTTAGTCCAGACATCTTATATTTTTTATCAAATCAAATTTAAATATAACTACAAAAAAATTTGACTAGAACTCGAATCCATATTGTCTAGACTGCGTGTAATTGCATAAATGACATAATACTTGTTAAACGAGCACGTTAATTTTGAAAGTCTTAAATATATGAAACTATATTCTTTTGATGGGGGACAAGTTTTAATTAGATGTCACATGTGAAACATTTATCATGTAGATTGCTCCATTAAATTCAAAGAACGAAATTATAACAAGTAACAAGTGGTGAATGAAAAGCATTTTTCAAAGATCAGCGAACCAACGAACACATTTTAAATTTAAATTAGAAACCAAGCACATGATCTAAAGTCCATTTTGTACCTAAACAATTAAACCCACGTTTACCAATAAAAGGGGGCTGGGGGTGGGAAGTGAGAAAGTAAAAGGGGCATATACATATATATAAGGTGGACGGTTATCCATTCTACAAAGATATCGAGATTTTGGCCGCTACCGTGGCTTAATTGCAAAATCCCGAGAAGTACTGGAACGCAGCCCTAATATCAGAAAACGAAAGAGATTAATTTCACTATTGAGTCACTCAAATTTGTAAGAAATTCAAAACGGTTACTAAAATTATTGTAAGGACTATCTTGAAGTTTCTTACAAACTTGAGTGATCCACTGGTGAAATTAATTGCTATAGAACCCAGAGCAATTAGCAAAAACCACAATTGAATTTTGGGCTGATCCCGGAAGCACCGAAATGTATAGAGCAGAGCCTGTAACTGAAGAATCAGAGCGTACTGCTTTTCGTAAAGCCGAGAAGAAATACAAAATTTACTACGACAACGCCAAAAAGTACTTATTTTTAACTTCCAATTACAATTCTGTTCAAAATTTTGCCCCTTTTTTTTTTATCTATATCCGTTAATTTTTGTATGACTGGATTTGATGTAATTGCAGGAAGAAGATACCGAGAGCAGTTGATTTATCGGAGGTTATTGATTTCAGATCTATTTTAGAGTCGTTTAAACGTGGTGGCGATCTTCCTGCGGGCGTTTTCGAACTTAAATGTGATTTTAACCAACCTGTTTTCGGCCTAGTAACTCGCCCTGGTACGTTGAACACGAATATTTGCAGTTCTTAATTTCAATTGTACCTTTATTTGTAATTGCTTTGAACCAACTTAATGCTATACGAAAAGACTTCAAATTATTAGTATCTGTTGAGTGAATGGCAATTAAGTTCTTAATAGTTATCTTTCTTAACAAAAAATAGAAAGACGTGAAGTTTCTATAAGAGTGAAGCAATGCGGCAATTTTCTAAATTAATGCTACAGAAAAGACACAAGAATGAATGTGCACTTTATGCAATACGTTTTGATGTACCTGCCTTTGCACATGTATCTGCACAAAACTGTATGTAATGTGGGAAATTTTGTGGGCAAATGCAGGTTTTTATTTTATCCCTGCAGCGTTAAGCATTGAGGAACAATGCCATTGGATAAGGGAAAGTTTAACAAGCTTTCCTCAACCCCCTAATAGAACAAACCACAATGCAATTTATGGGCCTGTACAGGATTTGTTTTTGGCGGCTAAAGAAGGAAAAGTTTTCATTGAAGAGGTCAGACTACCTGAAAACGTTATTTCCGAGGCAAATCTCAATCAATATGATGTAAACGCCCCCCATTGGAAATATGTCAAAGAATTTGATGAATCATTTAGTAAAGATGCTTGCAAATCAGTATCAGCTTCCGTTTTGTTGCGCAAGTTACGGTGGAGCACCCTTGGCCTGCAATTTGACTGGTCCAAGGTCTTGCTAAATTCCTTCTTGTGATAGTTCAATTGATTGCTTTAAGTTTTTGTCGCTACATATTAGCAAGTGAATGTACAGTATTAAAAGGGATACCTCATGTACGTCATGTTGTTTTTGAAAGTACGTTGGCTAAACCTTATGAGGTTATTGATTTATGGATGCTGTGTCAAACTTGTATCAGATTCTGCCTTTTCCATTGCACTTGTCTCCTTAATGTTCATGGTCACACCTCATTTTGGTTCTTAAGCAAGTATTTTACATGTTTGTGCAGCGGAGTTACAATATTGATCTTCCTCACAAGAAGATACCTGATAAACTGTGTATGCTGGCGAAAAGGATGGCAGCGCCTGCAATGCCATGCGGCGAAGAATTCCATCCTGAAGCTGCTATAGTTAATTACTTCGGGTTGGGTACGCCTTAAATTTATTAGTGATCTTACAAAATTTGACATATGATTCAATCTCAACTACAGTGCTGCTTAAATTTTGTGCTGCGGTTGGATGTATTTTAAAAGGAGCTTATATTACCTGAATTTTTTGTACCCTCAAAATCACATGACTTGCGATTATCTTACAATCACATGACTTGCGATTATCTTACAATTTGATCCTTGCTCCTGAATAAAATCACTTGGAATAAGAATCAGCGCAAATCTTATACTCCACTTTTTATTTCATCCGAAAAAACTTCTTACAATTCACTTGGCTCGCTAACAGTATGATCACGTTGCCTCAAACTAAACTGAACATTTTTCTTAGCCGTATTCAGAAAACTTTTCCTCATTTTCTTTATTTTGTTTTATATATTTTAATGTTTGCTTCTTATTGATTCTAGGAACTCAAAGTGTTAGTTTGAACTTTGATGTTAATTTGGACTTATCTCTCTGGCCCAAAAGATACTTCTTACCTGTTTTTGCTATGAGTAGCACTTATTTTGCTTAATATCAGTTATTCTTCTGTCAAGTTTGTTCTTTTACATATAAAAAGTTTGCTGTGGTGCTTCTTGCAGTTTGTATCAAAACTTAGGATTTAATTCGATTTACTAATTGCTGAAGATTTGATTTATAATTTGATCCGGAATGACAGTTATGCAGAAGCGATAATGATAATTGTTGTCATTCTTTTCAGGTGATATGCTTGGGGGGCACCTTGATGACATGGAAAAAGATTGGAGTAAACCTATTGTAAGCATTAGGTAGGATTCTATCAAATGCTCAATGTTTTTTCTCCTGTCCATTTCACATTGCTTAACACGCTGAAATTTAAAAAAAAAATTGGCATCCTCAGTTTTGGTTGCAAAGCTATTTTCCTTCTTGGGGGGAAATCTAGGGAACATACACCTATAGCCATGTTCCTCCGAAGTGGTGATGCTGTTCTTATGGCTGGAGAAGCAAGGGAGTGTTTCCATGGTGAGTAGACTAATATTCAGTTTCCACTCTTCCTCTAGTGAATCTTAACGTGAAATGCTGGAATTTGTCAAAATAAATTTGTATCTATCAAGAAATTAATGCGAGCATAACCTAATCTTCATTTTGCAGGTGTTCCTAGGATATTTACTGACCCAGAAAATGCTGAAATAGTCCCCCTTGAATCACAGTTTTCAGATGAAGACAACCTCCCTTTCTTGGATTACATTCGGACTTCGAGAATCAACATCAATATCAGACAGGTTTTCTGAATTTTGCTTTCTCGTCGTGATTTTATGTAGAGGGATGGAGAAATTTTGTGAAAGGAATGTTCTATGTACAATTAGTCCTCCCAACTATATTCTAGTTGTTTATAGATCTTCAAAATTATGAGAAAAATAGTCCGCTTGACGTTGTTGACAGAAACTTGCTAAAAACTTACGGGATTCGATGCTACTTTAGCGAACTTTTTATTATTTCATTTTCTGTATCCAAAGATGGTTCAGTTCTGCAAAAAACAGTTCGATTGGTCTTGCTCGGTTACCTCCAATCCTAAGTTTTATTGTAAGGTTGAATGCTTTTAAGCCTTGTCATAATTTAGTACTTCATACGAATGAAAGATTTATCAGCTGAATTGTGTTCTATGATTTCTCCGAGGCATTTGTATTTTTTGTACACTGTATAAGCCCCTTTCCCTTTTCACAGCAGGAAAGGGTGCGGTAACATATCTATTGATACGTCAATTCAAAAACAATACTTTTGGCTCCTGCTTGGTAGAAATTTTTTGAGAATAAATTTTGTGAAAAGTGATTTTTTTTTTATTATTATTATTATTTTATTTTTTTTTGGAAAATGTGGGATTAATAAGTAAGAAAAAAATTGTGGATTTATGTAAAATTATTTTATTGGAAGAATTAAAAATGAATTAAAGGAAAAATTAATTTTCGAAAATGGGGTCAAACGTGGGTGAAAGTTTCCACTTTGATTGCTTCCATTCAGTTATGGTTTTTTTAACTCGACAATGAACAAGGTGGGCTTCTTTTTCTCATCAAACAAGTAGATGTAATTTACATCCTTGGAACAAGAAAAGTAATCAGAGTGCAATTTTTCATGAAGATGGGCATGTGGTTGGGGTAGAACGAATAATATAGTAAATTAAAGGAGTAGTGTTAAGTCTTTGTTTATGGTATTATTTGAAGTAAAAAATAATTTTTTTTTTTATTTTTTATTTTTTGAGAATTTGTAGTTCAAAATTATGAAAAAATTACCGGTACGTGTAAAAATTTTATTTGAAGAATATGTGGTTGAAAATGAATTTGAGAAAAAATAATTTTAAAATAAGTTGGGCCACTCAAAACGTTAAACTATATTAATGAACAACAACTAGAATTGAAAAAAAAAAAAAGAATTTATATACACACTCAAATTTACCAAGAATAAGACTTTTTATACTGATAACGTTTATTTGAGACTTCAAAGAATTAAGGGAACGATACACACATATATTTATTATTACTACTATATTAAAAGAGCGGCTTTGAGATTCACTATTCATTTGAAAATGCTCCTCACATATTACTGTTTCATATCCGGACCCAAAAAAAAAAAAATCCGCCCCCCTTATTTGACTTTAAAAAG
>CAIGRN010181232.1:0-26045 GCA_903798345.1 Fraxinus anomala | reverse complement strand
ACGGTGACATTATATAATCAAATTAAAGAGGCAATTTGACATAAATCTCACAAAAGAAAAATAAACAAAAAATAAATAAATAATTTCCATCTCTCTCAGCATCGCCTATAACGGAGCTCTCTCAGAGGGGAAAGCCGCATCCAACCATCACCAGGCATTCAGTATACAGAGAAAACAAAGAAGAACAATCTGATTGCCAACCCGGATAGGTTAGTGTGATTCTGTCACTATCTTTCTATAAATAATGCTAATTTTTGCGTCAGTTTACAACAAATAAACGAACCCTATTTGCCGTGCCTCGAACAAACGCCATGAATTATCTCCAGTTCCGCAGACTCTCTACGTTTCTTGATGTAACAAACAAAATCCAGCCCACAAATTCTTTAGAACTTCCGGTATTGAGTAATTTCAAGAAAAGTGCCATTCCATTACCTCACAGAACAATCCCTGAACCCAAAGGCCAAGACCTTGATTATGTAAACATAGTTCACAGTCATGTAATCCACTCTGATTGGGATAAGCTTGAAAAATTAGCCTCTGGTTTGACCCCATTTAGAATTAAACATATTATGCTAAAAACCCGAAAAGATTACGTGCTTTCACTCGAATTTTTCAAGTGGGTTGAGCAACAAAATCCTAAATTGAAAACCCTTGATTTACAATCCATAATCCTTCACATACTTACTAAGAATTACAAGTTTAAGTCAGCTGAGTCGATTTTAAGGAAAATTCTTGAAATGGGCTCTTTTGAGTTGGATTATCCGCGGAAGATTTTTGATGCTTTGTTGTATACTTATAAAATGTGCGACTCTTCCCCGCGTGTTTTTGATGCATTATTCAAGACCTATGCTCATTTGAAGAAGTTCAGGAATGCCACTGATGCTTTTTGTTGGATGAAGGAATATGGATTTTTCCCTACGGTTGAGTCATGTAATGCATATTTGAGTGCATTGAATGGTTTGAATCGTGCAGATATTGCCTTGGCATTTTATAAGGAGATGCAGCGGTGTAGGATCTCGCCAAATGTTTATACGCTTAATTTGGTTATTGGAGCTTTTAGTAAGGTGGGGAAATTGGATAAGGCTGTTGAGTTGTTTAGGGACATGGAGAGAATGGGATTAACCCCAAATGTCGCATCATATAATACTCTGATAGCTGGATATTGTAGTAGAGGACTGTTAAGTAGTGGGATGAAGCTTAAGAATGTAATGGAGAAGAATGAAGTTTGCCCAAGTGATGTTACTTATAACGTGCTTATTAATGCATTCTGCAAAGAGGGAAAATTACACGAGGCAAACAAGCTACTTCTTGAGATGAAAAGCATGAATGTTGCTCCTACTACTATAACTTATAACACATTGATTCGTGGTCATGGTGAAGCAGGTAATAGTGAGATGGGCGGCCGGCTTTTTGACGAGATGGCAATGAATGGAATCAAGGCTGATATCTTGACTTATAATGCAATGATTATGGGATTATGCAATGAGGGGAAGACTAAAAAAGCTGCATATATGATAAAAGAACTTGATAAGGAAAAGTTAGTTCCTAACTCCTCTACTTTTGCTGCTCTTATTAATGGGCAGTGTGTGAGGAATAATGCTCAGCGTGCATTTCAACTCTGTAAGAGCATGATGTGGAGCGGTTGTCATCCCAATGAACCAACTTTCAAGATACTAATACATGCTTTCATTAGGAATGGGGATTACGATGGAGCAGTTATAGTCTTGCAAGAAATGCTAGCAAGATCTATAGCCCCTGATTCAGGTATGTTATCTGATATTTGCAATGGACTTCGCCAATGTGGTAAAGAGGGATTGGCCATGGACTTGTGCAAAGAGATAGAATCGAGACGCCTTATGCCAGAAGGTGTTGGGATATACAGCCTCAGCTATAGACCAAATATCAGTAACATGTAACATGTAAAGAACATTTTTTTAATGACTTGGGCTAATGTATTTTCTATGACATTTCAACATTATAAATATTGTTGGCCAGCATATTCAAGTTATATATCTTAATCATTAAGGCAAATACCAAATAAAATCTTTCTATATCTTTATCAAAGCTAAGATAGAAATCTTAGCCGTAAATGTTATTCATTTTGTCAAGAGAACAGCCTAAAGCAATTGGATGTATATATCTCAAGTACCACATAGCATTTAACTGTTTCATATAATGTTCTACAGCATGGCAGACAAAGTTAGTAACTGTATCCTTTTTGTCTCGAAGCTTGATCAATTGTTATATTACTGTTTGTGATTTAGGGTAAGAAACCCATTGGTAAATGTAGTTTGCATGAAATTTTATGTTGGCCACCGAACTTCATTTCATTCCAAAATGGTTACTTTACTTTTTCAAATATTTCACTTATGTCACCTGGTTAGTCTCCATCATATAATTAACAAAGTCATCTCCACGGCAAGACAAAAATGCAATGTGCCATATTTTTTCTGTTAACTTTTCTTTTAAGAGCAAACTGTGAATATCTTGTTGATGAAATTTTTCTCCAGTACAGTATTTAATTGGTTAAGCCCAAATAGTGGTGTATCCTGTTGTACATAATACTGATGGAGAGTAAGGACAAAGAGCGTGATTTAGCAGCATCTTACCGGACATTTATTACATGGGTCCTTCGCCGAACACTCTTTTCAACATCTCAGCAATATTTTCCATCCCGAAGCATCCTCTGTTTTCCCTCTACCTCACTTCACTACCACAAATCCGCAATTATTACACCACCAGGGTGCCACATAATCCCCTGGTTTTCCAGGGGATTGTTCAAGTAGCACGCCCCTTGCTTTTCTGGTAGATCAATCAAGGTACGTACTGGATCTTTTAAACAATTATTGCGAGTGTGTTTTACTGTTCTTTCTAGTATGGTCAGCTTGTTATTTGATTCACCGAGACTCTAAAACTCTTGTTTACATCACAGCATAATTGACACTTTCTCTGCAAAATATTGCTCAGGCTTCATAATGCAAAAGGAATGTGCTGGTTTTATTCTCATGGAAGCAGTGTTATGCAGGATGGTCCTTGTTACAGGACAAATAGAAGTGGATCATTTGCAGTTATCTCGTAGTGTAACATTCATCTTTGTTTGCATAAGAATAATTGATCGTGCTTTGCAAGAAATTGTGTTTTGCATGGTGGATTGGACCGCGTTGGAAGAGAGAAATAAGGTGAAAAATCTTGTTGGTTGTACTGTTTAGTCCAATCCAATACTGCGTACCAAAGATGTCTTCACCTTGGTCTTCATAAGAATTAATTTGATGTCTTTATCTCCTCTTCCCTACACGAATTTATGAGTGTCAGCTAACTATAGTCTATAGATGAGAGTAAGGAGCTCCGATATCCCATTTCTGAAAGTACCTGTCATATTTTTGTGAATCATATTACATAATATGTGCTAAATGACGTTCTTTGTGCAAAAATCAAGATTTTTTATCACTTCTGTGGCCGCATTTGATGATTATCTAGACGATCTCGTAAATTTTACTAAAATGGTATATCGGTATTTATATTGATTGTGGCGGTTGATCGAGGGATTATGTTGTCACAAGGTATCTAACTGATGTGAGCTTACTTGCACATACTTTATGTATTTTTGTAAATACAATAATTGTGATACGATTAATTTTATGTTTGCTTATATTATTACCACATGAAATTCGGAAATTAGAAATTTTGATGAAACATGAAGACGCTTAAATGGGCCGACAAAATAGGCCGAATCCAGTGGACATTAGCTTTAAGACTAACAGGCCAAGCCCACTTCTACACATTTTGCTCTTACGAATTTTAGCCCTCAAGTCCGGTCTAAGGTGGGACGGACCTAAGGGTCAATATTTTCTTTTTAAAGGTGTTCAAAATTTTGTGTACAAATTGAATTGTTTGTAAAATAAATAGCCTATTCGGTACAAATCAAAATCTAGATTTTAATCTAAGTTAAAATCAACAATTAATTTCAACTATATATTTTATGGATCAAACAACTTTTCAATCACTTATTTCATCAACTTCTATCAAAATTTACTAAAAGTATAATTTGAAATGTGAAATTTGGTTCAAATAAACAATTTACAAGTACATGCATCACTATAGTCCAACCCTTTGAAGAAAGCGTCACAACTCACTGGTCTTGCTCCATGATATCGAAAATGTATCAGGGTAAGCAATCACCGAAACAACGAGACCTTATAAAACTTCTTTTTCAAGTGTGAATAGTGGAAAATTTTGTCCATTCGGGAATGTTTGAATATATTTTCTAAATAAGGTCCCTACTTAAGAAAGAGAAGGATAAAATTTCGTTTTCTGAACAAATCGAAAAATCTAATGAATCGAACTCACCCTCGAATGCTACCTCAGCTGATACATTAATGTGATAGTTTTTTATTGTCTCGTGTATCAAACCATTAACCGTCACGTATATACTATTTAGGATGATTACGGTAATGAGCGACTACAAATAACATTACTCTATAATTAAAAAAAAATCAAAATCTATATAGGTGGATGTTATTTTTTTATTGGGTTAAGTAGTGATCCACTCGATAGAGCCGAAGATATCAAATACACTTTCGACGTTTTCTAACTACCAAACTATGCCCTTGTTTATTATAGCTTAAAATCTCAATGAAAACTTAAGTCAACGTCAATCAAATTTTAATCTATTTTTATCAAAATTTTAATAAATTTTGATTTCTAGCTATAATGAACATGATTAAGCGCCTGTCAGGTGCACATTTTCTACTACATTTTAAATCAAATTCAAGCCGTTGGAACAGTTTTTGTGTCAAAAAGGGAGCCCCTTTTTTTTTTTTTCTAAATTCAATAAAATTATCAATTTATCCCTTCACATAAAATTTATTTTGAGAGAAGTAATGACAATTCGGTCTCTATATTTTCTATGCAGTCAGAATCTATTGCACAACTGGATTCCACCGACCCTTATAGCGGTTCAAAATGTATTCAATTTTGACATTAATAATGTCGTTTACAACTAAGTCATCAACTAAGACATTAATAATGTCGTTTACTAAGTCATCAAAAAAAAGGTTTGACACTAATAATGTCATCAAAATTGTTAAACTTCGAATGGAAGGAAGGAGATGGATGAAAAACAAGGATAAAATTATAATGATCATTGAAAATTTTCAACCGACAATATAATTTTCACTAATAATATATTTTTACATGAGGATGAAATAGGGTTAGTGCGACTAAGACTAGTCATCGGCATTAAGAAGTAGGTGGGGGTCCCCCCCTTGAAACTACATATGCTCTAGGCCTCACCTGATAACCTGACTACTATTACTTTTCTGTCACATTCATGCTTCAGAAAGTCGTACTTTCCAAAAAAAAAATATATATATATATTGGCAGTATTTAAAAGCAATGAGGACAAGTAACAAAACATACAATATTCATTCAAATATTCTTGTTGACTAATCTTTGGAAAAGACAGTAGCATGCATGCCACAATCTGGACCCCACTTTACCAGTCAAAAAGCTACGGCTATTGAATAGTACTTGTTAGTGGTTATTGACAAAATGAAACACATGACCATTCCTCTTTGTCTTTTACCCTTTTGTTTCGACACTATTTTAATGAAATTTCGAGAGAGAATGAGTTTTAGAATAATAAATTTTTAAAGAACGTGTAGTTCAAAGTAAAAAAAGGTAATCGATTATTTTATGAGACAATGCGGTTAAAAATAAGTTTCGAAAAAATGAGGATACATTTGGTTTGTTGTTTTAAGTTTTGCAAAAGGTTGAAAACGTGTTTATTCCGATATTTCTGCAAATATGTTTTCGAAAACGAAGTTAAATTAGAAAATTCAAATTGCATATTTGACGTTTTGAGTGAAAAATTCTGAAAACTGTTGGAAAAACAAGCGTTTAAATATAATTTTATTTATGTAAAATTTTATAAAATAAAAACGTAAAATGCTAAAGAATAAAATTTAAAAAATAAAAATAAATTTTTTTTTGAAAAAATCAGATCTAAAATTCTAAAACGTAAAAATATGAAAAAATAAAAATAATAAAAATTTCTAGAAAAAAATTATAAAAAATAAAAATAGCCAAAGCTTTACGTAAAAATTCTAAAAAAATATGATAAAAATATTTTGAGTCCATGTCATTAATTTTTATTTTTTAAATTTTGAGCTTAATTTATTATTTATATTTATTTTACTTTTGTAGCAAGAAAAAAATATTGTAAAATTCAAAACTTAATTTATTATTTATATTTATTTTACTTTTTAGCAAGAAAAAAATATTGTAAAATTCAACAATTTTAATATATATATATATATATATATATATATATATATATATATATATTACTTGATAGTATATTAACATAAAATTATTTTATTTTTACTGAATAATCAAATTTCATGGAATAAAATGTTATAAAATAATTTTTCAAAATTTCACACAAAACGTGTTTCTAATTTTCTATTTTAAGAAATAATTTTTCAAAATGATAAATCAAACACATTTTTAACAATTTCAAAATAAATTCTCAAAACAAAAAACTAAAAATGTACTCAAAACTCAAAATTGAAAGCTGAAACCCAAACCAAACGAGCATTGAGTTTTTGAAAAAATTGAAACCAAACATAGACTTAGAGTGATGACAAATGTCAACCTTATTTTGAGACAAGTTATAAATTGAATCGAGCTAACTTTTATTTACAAGTTGAGCTTTTGAGCATACTCGTGAATGATTTGACTTCTCGATCTCATGAACGATTTGTTCGGGCTCGACGACAGCTCAGCTCATTGAACTCACGACTCAAAGGGTCGAGTTAATCCTAAAATTTGGACATGAGTCGAGCTTGGGTGTCGACTGGACAGCTCGATCTATTGTCATTCCGAAGTCGAAAATAAATAACAAAATATTTTAAGTAGAGAGATAGATGTTAGCTACGTAGAGGTGTAGAATAGAGGAATTGCCATGTGGAGCTTATGAAGTTGTGATGGTCCAGTCTAAGTCGTCCCTTTCTACTTGGATACATTGGACAATGCATGATTTGCAAGTCTCCTTGTCATTGAAGTCCTTGTTAGCTACGTACTATTCGGACATCTTTGACTTCTAGTTAGCCTTTGATGACTTGATGGCGACCAGCTCTCCTTGATCGGGAGATTGACAATTGACGCCACACTCAAATATTATAAATCTAAGGCAAATAATTGTTTTACACGAAAATGGTACGCCAATAATCTTGTTTGATTTTCATTATTTTTAAAATATTTCTTTTATTTTCTTTTCAATAACATATTATTTAATAAAATAATATTACAAGAAAATTCAATTTTTTTTCTTATTTTTTAAATATACGTTCTCTATCAATACTATTTTAAAATACATTTTTACAATAAAATGGAGTTCAAACAGGCTCTATATATTTTACGTGATATTGACCAAATAATTAAGTGTTGAAAGTAATTTAAGCCTAAAACGAAAAATTTTGCATGCTTAAAATTTTTTGCACGCAATCATCAAGACAGGTCGGAGAATTATTTTTCTTAATTATTAGGTTCTAAGTATGAATAAATAATCATATCAACCAAAAAAAGTTAGTACAAGAAGTGAAATAAAACATTTCATTAATTTAAATTCATTTAATCATCAAAAGCATGCTGAATTTTTCTTCCCTCTAATTGAGGATGTAAATGATAAAAATAATATAGAAACTAATTAACTCTTTGCCTTCGATAAACTCAATGAAATAATAATGTGATATGCTAAATTTATTTTAGAACTTTGCTAAAATTAAAATTTATGTCAATCGTTCGCTATAAGAATTTAGTTTTTTTTTCTCTACAGTGGGAATTTGTTTTTCCCGTAACGAAGTAGTTTTTACTACGATATAATGAACGTATTGTGTTATATAACTATGTTATTTGTCAAAATTAAATTACTTCATAAATAACATTAATTCTACTTAGATCATCTTTTGCCTCCTATACATTTAAAATTCTTCCTAATTCACCGTGTAATCCCTCTCTCAAAACTTCTATCCCTCGCGTCTTTCACTCTCAAAAAATGCCTCAACCCGTGTTTTTAGTTTTGTATTTCTTGTTGAAGTCGCGTTGACGTTTTCAACAAAAAAATTTCCTTACCGCCTTTCCCCACACACACACACATAGAGACCGTATGCAAAACATTTTTCTGTGTTAATCGAATTGTTAACACTTGCAGATAATTTTTGTAACATTTTTAGCCACCGTTAGAAAAAGTTACTACATCATCGAAATTTCTCCATCACATAAAGTACTCACTTTTTTATTTAGCTGTGTAATTATTTGAATTAATATAATTGAAATTTATTTAAATCTGAAATTCTTTTTTGTTATTTTATATGTTGCTTGAGTTGAGAACAAAGACATTATAAAAAATAAAATATAAAAACCTTGCTTTGAGTTGATCTTATATACGAAGGCAATTGATTGTTGTAAATAAGGTCCATGAAAGAACCTTACTGTCGACGGTGAAGTGGTATCATCGAAATGGTTGGTAGATGAGCTAATTTAAAATAAATATATCATAATAAATGCCGTTTATTACATCAAATAATTAGGTAAAATCTCTATTTACGATGGATTATTTTCAAAGTTCTAAAAGGTGTAAGGGATGACAGAGCGTTGAAATCACGCATCAAACATTACAAGGTCAAGTGTAATAGACGTTTTCTTATTCTTGTTATTATTTTTAATTATCGTAGACAAATATTTTTTTTTTAAGCATACATTGAAATTTTATAGGTACTTCGACGTATTTTTCAAGTTTCCAACCAAACATAGTTTTCAAAATCAATAATATCTTTGTTTGTGCTGAAAAAGCTTTGTTTACATGTTGAGTTTTGTGCTAGACTGACTTTGTTTTAAGTTTTATGAATGGTTGGCTCTTTGTTGGGATGGATTTCAGAGTAAGCAAAAAACCACTTTTCCGAAAAAAGGCACGCGCTTTTTTCCCTTCTAGGTGCGTCTTACGTGATCAATGTAGAGTTGGCCGCCTATTTTCCTACCCAGGCGAGAGGTGGGATATTTTCGACAAGCATTTAGTCTACGCAGATTTTAAAGTTTTTCGATGAAGTCAGTACTTATTATAATAATGTTTATGCCATTATAAATTTATTGTCGATGTATTGTTTATGATGGATTCTTAACCACCATTAGACCATCATAATTGAATTTTGGGACGGCATTGATCATTTTGAGGTTATTTTAGATTGTTTGAAAAAAAATTATATCGTAGAGTGATTACATCTAAGTTTTAATGCATTTTAAAGGACACACACTTGTTAATTTCTCAAAGAAAAAAGAAGGTGAACTTTTTGTGGAATTTTTGATTTCTCTAAACCTTAACTTTGGAAAAGTAGAAATAACACATACACAAAGTCGATTTGGGTTGGGGGGGGGGGGGGCGGGGGGGGGAAATACTATAATCCAACAAGCTTGTGTGAAAACTTGTGCAAGTGGTTCCAAAATCCAATGAGGTTACAAGCACAGACCAAAATTTCCCATGTAATATGCGACTTGTGAAATTAAAATGATTTAAGCGAGATTTGCTTACAATTAAACTTAACAAGTGAGTTTAACTTGTAATAATTAGTTTCAAGTCATTGTTTTTTCTATAAATGACTATCGTGACAGTCAAACTCACTTGAAAAAAATTAATTGCAATTGAAAATTGAATGATCCAATCGATAATCTGTGCGATTGTAAACGTCTATTCATGAAATGTGGCGACTTTAACTGCATCTCACATTGCTAATAAGATTAATGCTTGATTTCTAAACTTATCGAGTTAGTTAAAATCCACGATCACGAGCTTGATGTCTTTTTCATTGTCTCTCCAATATATTTTTAGTATCTAGGCACACCATATCTCTTTAGAGAATAAGGAGACCCAACTACTATTACAATTTTTGACTCCTCTACATTATATTTTTCCCATTTGTTACGAAAAGATAATTAATGTGTTAAAAGCGTAAAAAATATGTTAAAGAGAGAAGTTCAAGATAGCAATTGCCCACTCGAACTTATAGTATCATCTTCCAAAGAGCCCATTTAGAGTGTTATTCAATGAAGCAACATGTAATAACGACTATGATAAACTAATGAAATTAATTTAGACCAAAATTTCTAACTTAAGAACACATTAAAACACTTCTCGGAGTTCTCGTAAAATATAATATCTAATATTATATTGTTGGTTGTGTTTTCGATTGTCCATAACTTTTTGACACCATATTCTTCGTCGAATATTTCGATGGTTGGTGAATTTTATTAGGTGAGGATAACTTCATGTGTTCGAATTTTAATAAATCGATAATAAGGTTAGTTACCTGATTTTCCATTGAGATTAAAGTAAAATTTGTTACTTTTTTTGCCTAATTATATTTTAAAAGTAAGTTTGCTTTGCGAGGTCCTTTCATTTGGTTCTATAACTAGATGTCTTGAACCCTCTCAAGAGTCACATTGGGCCCCCGTGTGTCTACTTCTGTGCTTTCTTTCGTTGTCTCCAATCTGCAGTTTCTTCCGTTACTACTATACATACATACATACATGTCAACATCATCTTCAACAAGAGGAGACGGTGGCAGCGGCAGCGGCGGCGGAGGAGGGCGCGGCGGTGGTGGTGAGTTTGAAGGACCATCATCCTCTCGTAGCCGTAGACGCTCAATCAATGGAGTATGGCCAGAACCTTTTGTCGAAGCTCTTGCATTTCAAGTTGCCATTGATGCCTCTACCTCTACCTCTATTGGCCGCCTTAATGCAGCCCGAGCTCTCTTCAACCTCTTTCAGGTGCACCCCTCCCCTCCCCTTTACTGTATATATATGTATGTATGTATTCATGCATATGTGTAAGTTGAGTAATTATGTTTGATTGAACATAAAGAAATGGATAAATTTTTATTAATATGATCGTGATAAGGATGTCATTATTATGGGCATGAGCAAGAGAAAATATTTCTAAACTTGTCACTCAGCTCCATAGCACACCAGACAGGTTATTCCTAAACTCGAAAAATGTTACTGTTTCAAAAGTTTAAAGTCGAGTTTGTTTCTCTAAGTTTATCCAAATCTTTGACCAAATCAACATAAAATATAGCAATATAATATGAACATAAAAAAAATAAATTCACATACAATGAAAAGTTAAATAATTATGCATATATGTTGTACTATTTCAAGATTTATTTTTAATTACATATTTTACAAAAATCACATTTTTTTATAAGTTCATTTTATTTAAACTTTTATCAAAATTCATTTTTTTTTAACAAATTGGAACTCTCTCTCTCTCTCTCTCTCTCGCTCCCTATTCACTTTTAGACTTTCGAACACGCAAGGAAATTATGTAAATTTATTCCCACGTTCAAAAAGTACGAAGTTTCCATACATAAAGTCATATTTTTAAGTTCTGCTTTTAACCAAACATATAATTATTGTGTTTGGTTTTCAGGCATCAATGGGAAAAATGTAGTGTGTCATAAAAGAATTGTCCATTTTTGGGCTGACTTTTCTTGAAGATAGCTCTCAGATCTTTTAATAAACATAAAAAAAAAGGGTTCTTTTGGTTCTTTGAATATTGTTTTCGCTTTCTTTGCATAAATCCCTTTTGAGCTCAGAAAATCCATTTTCTACTTTCTGACTCAACTTTCCAAATCTTTCTTTCTATATATTTGGATTCTCTATGCTTCGATAACCTAACACTCTGAAACTATTGATAGCGACCCGTGAGGAAACCCTTCGTCTTTACACTGCTCTATGAGGAGTGATCTCAGCATCCAAAAAAGTAGCTTGTAATCTTGCAAGAAATAATATTTCGAAAAAATCCCAGCAGCAGAAAAATACTTGATTTCGCTTTCGTCAGACTGTACTTTCTTTTTGCTTTTTAATTTTCCTTTTTCCCGTTACACTTAGATTGGACAAAACTTTTGTTTGTATGCTTGTTGGGTATTTATTTCTTCATGCGGATAGCTATCACTATGGAGTAAAGTTGTCATTTTTATATATGGATTTGTTCTTTAGTAGGGATATAAATGAGGACACCAGTACAAATCTACAGGCTATAAGACAGCTCGAATAATCTATATACTATTTAAGCCCACCTTACTACTCTCTTACTGCCTCGACAGTTGACACAGTCTTTATATCTATTTATCTATCTATGCATATGTCATAGAAGCAGCATAGGCTGAGCTGTCTGTCCGAATCTGCCTTGAGGAAAATCCTTTTGCTACTTATAAGCTGAAGCCTTTATTTACTTTTCACCTAAACTACACATCTCGTACTATCCACAACTTATAATCTTAAAAAAAGCTTTACCAAACATCTCTATATAGGTGCATGGAAAGCATGATTTGGAACTCAGCCTCCATAAATAATGAAAATGGGCGTTTGATCATTTGGGATCTAGCATGCTTGCATCAGAATTCTTGGATTTGGACATTGCTTTTGTATGGTGATCAGGTTCAGCACTCATTTTGGAGTTCCCAAGGTTGCCAAAAAAGAAATATTAGAATATTAGGAAAGTAGGTCAAAATTGAAAAAAATATATTATCCAATGTAAAGCCTTGAAAAAAGGAGTGATTGTGAAGAACTCTAGATTTTGAATATAATCATTTAGAAGGTCAAGTAATTAAAGGACTTAAATCTATTTATTTAAATGATATTTTATTATGAATTTAATATTTGAGGTGTCATGTAAATTATTATAATTTGATTGAACTTAAAAACCTGAACCTGTCTAACTAAACGTGTGTTTGAGCCACATTATTTTGAAAGAATGTATTTTGGAATAATAGTTTGATGAAGAATGTGAAAATTATCGATGTTATGAAAAATATTATTTTAGAATGAAAATGAAAATTTTAATATGTATCAAACAGGGACTTAAAGTTACTTTTGGGACTTAAAGTTACTTTTAATTATGTGTAACTTCTTATTTATAGTACATTTTAATTTTTTCTTGTTACTTATTTTAATGGTCAGTTAGGATTAATTTTAATACAAAAATGCCTCATTTCACTTTCGAGAAAACTGGTTTTCTAATGACAATGGGAGAAGATCTCTAGTTAAGTCTCCTAGATTAAAAGGCTGGCTTAAGAAGCCAGTTAGTTCGTAGCAATGGGAGGTGGTCTCTAGTTTAAGTCTCTAATTTAGTCTTAGCCTAACATGACTCTAAGCACTTTGAAATTTTTGATGAAAAAAATGGAAGTCATTTTGGTTATAAATTGTGAGAAAACAAGCCAATAATAGCATCAAGAACAAGTTGATCTAATGTTATCCTAATATTCTTTTGCTCTTTGCTTTTGTGCCAAAATTTTTATTAAAATCCTTCATTCCTGTTTCCTTTTGGGCTTCTCTCTTCCATAATTGATGTTAGACGTGGAATTAATTTTGTATTTACGTTTTCAAGATTGGCTACCGAAAGCTGTTCTTTTTATTCGTGCTATTCACATATGAAGGAAAATGATATCTTTATTATTATGCCGTTAGCAGGAAAATCAAGCAATTTAACATCAGACAACGAAATTAATAAGAATTTTTTGAGGAGACTTTTTTCTTACAGATAATATGCATCATCTAAACAAGTTATGAAGCTTGATTTTTTATGCGTGTTGGCTAATTTCAGGTGTGTTCTACCTGGCGAGCGGTGTCGCACTCTGAACTTCTATGGCACAACCTCACGAGGCGTATATGGAATATCAGGCATCTTCTGCGTAATACTTGGCGTGAGGAGTATATATACCGCCACCGGACAGCCAACAACTTCCGACTAGGTAGATATGTATACACAAGCCTTCCGTTTGTCCCCTCAGATATGAATAATAACAATGACAGTCTTGCATGTCGTCGCCTGGCACTATCTGACCACCACCTTGCTGCTGGATTCTCAGACGGATCCGTTCACCTATTTCACCTTCCTAGCAGGCTCCAACTCGCAACCTTCTATCCTCAGCACCGCGATCGCCTTGGTCGCTTCGCTTGTGCAGTGTCTGGAATAATCTTATCCGACACTCAACTTGTCTTTGCCACACTAGATGGTGACATTCATCTGGTAGTTATCAATGGTATCAACCCTGTGCGTAGAGTCCATCTAGGTGATGTTGTCAATGACGGTGCTTTAGTCGACTTCACGGGTTGTAACCAGAGGTGGGTTGGCCTCTACGCAGGTACTTAACAAAGATGAACATGTTTTTGTTTTATGACCTTTTTGGGGTTCCATTTTCAATAGCTTATTGCAATTTTCTACCCTTCTCCAGGTGTTCCTGGTCGTGCCTTTCACGTGTGGAACAGTGAAACTGAAGAGCTAGTCTTTGTTGGCGGTTCACTAACCGATCCAGAAACAGTAATGGGCTGGCATTTGCTATACGAATTGACAGATATTATCGGTCGAGTTAGAGCAACAAGCCATGAATCTGCGGTGGCATGCACGAACATTAGGCTTATGGTCTTTGATTTACGAAATGAGGGGATAATTCTAGGAGAAGAAGAATTTGATAGGAGAATAATTGTAGGTTCTTTCGACGCCAATAATGACGAATCGCTGTTAATCATGGACATGCGTGGCAGGGCAAGCGTGCGTCGGGTGGCGACTCTGGAGGAAGTATGTAGGTTCACAGTAAGAGGTGCTTCCCAGAGGGGGGTTTTGGGAAGTGTCAATGGTGGATATGCCATAATGTGTGTAGGGGGAGTTATTGGGGTTTGGGAGATAGTGCATGGAGTAAATTTGTACAGTTTTGGGGAGAGAATAGGTGAATGCAATGCCATAGTTTCAGATGAAAGGCATGTGGCTGCATGTTCTGCTAAAGCCACTATTCATTTATGGGATTTTGGAGCAAACTAGAAATGATTTTCTTGAAAAAGGGTAACTTGTTTGTTTCATATGTAGGCCAGAATTTGATGTTTCTGGGAGCAGGGTTAAGGTACCCAATGTTGAATTCCTTTTTCAGGAAGTAGTAGAAGCAAGATTAACATTTCAGAGTTAAAAGGTACCCAATTTTGAGTACTTTTTCAGGAAGAAGTTGAAGCGAGATTAACATTTCACTTTGTTAAGTTTGTACTTTGTGCAGTTTGATGTTGCAGATTGTAGCTTTCCGTGTCATTTGTAGCTTTCTCAGCTGTACCATTCTGTGCAGTCTTATAAATGCCAATTAATGCCATCTCTCCATGAAGAGCCTGTCATATAGGCAATGCCGTTGCACACATCAATAAAACTGTTGAATTTACTATTTAAAAAACTTTGTACATTTGGTGATTATTTACGTTAAAATGGAAATTTGGCAACTAAAATGACACGTAAGCTGCCAAGTGCATGCTGCAGCCATAAGCCGTCCCCCTCTCAACTTTGTCCCGTGTAACTCACATCAGCCTAACCAGTAGTCCCTGACCTGGCTGCCACGGGCTTCAGTCCTCAGCTCCTTAGACTAAAAATAGAGGAAAATGAACTGGCTCTAAATTAAGCACCTAGCCAACATCTACTGGATCATAAACAAACTGCAAAACCATCCCCAAGGACCCTAACAGTAGAAAAGATTGAGACGAAAGATGAAAAGAAAACTACATCATTTAGGAAACAGTAAACAAATAGAACAATTATCTGAAAAGGGAAAAAATACAGCCAGGCTAGTGAAAACAACATTGAGATATAGTGATATACTAGGAACCAAAATGAGACAAATACCGTGGTATTTAGGAAAGTACACCATATGTAAGATAGTTCTTGAGCATGTTTTTGAATAGACTTAGCAGTCGTGCTTTTTCCCTAAATGTTACCTTATGCATTCAAAAGAAAACTGAACGTTCCATGCCTCAATTTCACATCGTTTCTTTTGCCAACACGGCATTATTTTCACAGTTCAAAGCCCCCAGCCTCAAACATTTTTCAGTAAGAGTTTTTAATTTCCTCAACTTTTGTCACCTAGAAAATCTGAAACTAAGAAGAATTTTTTAGCACCCATTCAACTAAGGTCGAAACACCAAATCCAGTTGCAGCTTTCTTCTTATCATTCCAAACTGGGCCAGCCAGGTCGATATGCATCCACTGAACCTTCTCATCAACGAACTGTAGAAAAAGGTATGTATCATACTTCTTGACTAGTACAGCCTAGAAAATCATCACTCAGAAAAGATGAAAAGAAATCATCACTTGTGAAAGATAAAAGATACTATACCAATGCCAGATACACAATGTATCATTTCTTAGTAATGGTGAAAGATTCTGTGTATCAGGCGATTCTCCAGCATCACTAAAAGGTGGGAGAAACCTTGCCATCTCTATGTCATATCACATAGATCTCGTAAATATAGTTTTTTTTTTTGTCCAAACCAGTACTCATATTTTCCACCAAAGGTATTCGGTATACTTATGCATTTCAAACACTGTACATGTGATAGTTGAAACTGCATTGAAAAGTCAAAAGTTACTCCTTAGACCCCAATAAACTACTTTTGAACCTATTTGGTATAAAGATAACAGGTCTAATTTAGTTTTCTTAGGAAGCTCTTAAACAAGAAGCAAAAGAAAAAGCCTTGCCAAACAGGCAATTAGTAAGTTCATATCTTTGCTATTTGAGGAATCTCTTATACAAAAAACAAAAGCAAGTCAAGCTGACTTTAGTGAGTGAGCGTATATCTCCTCCATTGCTATCGGTCGGTTTTAAACGCACATGAGAATGAGGATCCAAATTATATGCATTGGCATCAATTTATTTATTTAAGTCTAGTCTGATAATTATCCTTTGATATAGAGGATTTAGCAACCTAGACATACTCTCATTTCATTTACGAAGTCTAATAATTGAATTATTCCAATGTTTTAATAGTTAAGTGAAAATCAGAATTTTCGAACGAACTATTTTATATGAAAAATTCAACAAATAAATTTCACAGAACTATTACGAAATCATGTGCAACACACGAGTTCCAAACTAGTGGTATATCTAAATGAGAAAAAATAAAGAACCGAAAATAACAAAAAATTTGTACCTGCTTCAAGAAAAGAGCAGCAGTAATTGCACCACCTTGACGGCTACCGGTGTTCACCATATCAGCAATTCCAGATTTCATTGATTCCCAATAACTCTCCTCCATAGGCATCCTCCAAAGTTTTTCCCCGCTGACCTCTGATGCTGCAAGTACCTCGTTTGCAAGATCGTCGCTTGGAGTAAAAAAGCCTGTTCATTTTTTGGAAAGGAAAAATATAAGTGGATATATAAGGAAAAAATACGTGTTTTATGATGACTTGAAACTCTTCACCTCGAGCACTGGACCTAATTTAATTCAACAAGAACCAATCTGATCAAAATTTGCACCCTAGAACTTGTGGTAAGTAGTCTACGAACTCATCTTTGGTTATTATAAGATATGAAATCATCTCTGATTATTTTCTATCATTTTTAAATCTCTCAGGTGCCTGCTTCATATTATTTTCACGGCAAATCTTCACACCAATATAACCATAAGAAAATTAACAATACCAGCAATAGATGGTCCAAGAGCAACTCTACAGGCCCCGGTCAAAGTAGCCAGATCAACTATCTGCACAAAGGAAACCATAAGAAAATTAAAACACGTGTATTTTTAGTAGTCTTCAGGAAGGAAACCCGTGCCTAGAATACATGGGATAAGACGCAAAGGAAAAAAACCCACGAAATAAGATTTTCTCAAAGATAAGGTGCTGACTATATGCATTTATGTATACCTTCTCTACACCTTGGTTACAAGCATATACCAAAGCATCTGCAAGTGTTAGTCTACCTTCAGCATCAGTATTGTTTACCTACGAAAGAAACTGAATCTTTAAGATGAAATAGCTAGACATAAATGCAAAAGTAATGTGATGAGCAAGACTCTAATGCCCAAGTTAAAAAAAAAATCTCCCACCAGAGCATTTGAAAAAGAACTATGTAGCCTGGATTCAAATTCGACGATCAGGCAGAAGTCAGGATCCAAGAGTTGGACATGTAAATTATTGAATTGACCCAGTTTTCAGTTATAAAGGTCCATAATTTTGATGCAGGTACAAATTCATATAACTAGAAAACTAACTTTTGGATGCACTAAAAATTTCTACATAAATTTGAACTAGGCTGAGGAAGGGGGGGATGGAAGGAATATAGTGCATTTTCAGAAAAGAATGTATATTGTAATGGAAATTGATTCAAGAGGAGGCACATCTAAATAATAAATATAAGTGCAAACGAGTCAGATAAAGATCCATTTCTAAAGTAACATGCAAGAGCTCGGCAAGATTACCAGAGGTCTCAACATTGAAGTTAAAAACAGATACATTGTCTAGATAGTAGATACATCTAATTTCAGCTATTGCTATCCATTTTGTTTTTGGGTAAGTCTGTTTCTTCAATTAATCAGATAAGAAGAAAAATTATGTAACAAATTGAATACATCCTTTGAGACAGAAAGCATAATATATAGAAGAAAAGTAAGCGCAAAATTCTGCAGAGAACTGTATAAAGTAAATGGTGACCCAGCCATGATCTGAAGACTAAAGCCTTCAAAATGAAGAACTAACCTCAATTGTCTTTCCATTTGAAGCCGTGACAATGTCTCCTGGCCTCATACCAGTTCCACTTATCATATTCTCACAGGCTGCAACAATGAAATGAGCCTATATGTACATGAACAATTATTATGTTATTATCATTCATCACTAAATCCTTAGGAAAAAGATTAGTAGATGTTCCTGCTTAGCAGGATATAGAGAAGAAAACAGAACTAGGAAAAAAAATATAAAATTGAAAACAAATCTAATCATTCAACAAGGACATTATCCACTAAAAAAATACACCACCAAGAAATGACTTACCTCTACCCCAGCAGGCTTGATTTGACCAAGAGCTTTCGCTGCACCGAGAACTGCTGCTGATCCTCCCACGTCAAATTTCATAAGCTCAATTAAACAACCTGGTCCTGTCTTGATATTGTAGCCGCCGCTGAAACGTAAAAGGCACAAACAAAATAAACAGCCCAAACAAGTAGAGAAAATATTCAATTTCAGCCGTATCTCTAAGACCACGCTTTTCCCCTTCTCTCTTAATAATCCAAAAGTAGCACCATTTGTTCACTAGAAGAAACTTATACAAACCTGTCAAATGTCAACCCCTTTCCAACTAAGGCCAGCTTGGTCTTGACTTCTCCACCTGGAGGCTTGTAACATAAATGAATGAAATGGGGACTGCAACAGCTAGATAGGATCCCATTTTCAGTTCTTTGCACTGCTCTACATCCAAGATTGTTGCAGAAAGAACATCACTGTACAGAGAAGCAATCATTTTGGCCTCCTCCGCCAGTACAGTTGCAATACAGAAGTAAACAAAATTAAATAGTGAAAGAGAATCTTACCCAATAAAAGCACCATGAAATTTAGAGAAATATACTTTATCTAAGAGCCAAAGGAAGTAAGTTCATAAAACCGTTGATTCTGAACATCACAAGCAACTATTCACAATATTTATCCCTTCAAAGGTAAAGCAGAAAAGCTAAGCGCTGAAGGAATAAGAAAGGCGGTGCAGGATTTCAAACCAGGGGTGAGAACATATCGTCCACGTAAATCAAGCTCTTTCCCAAAAATTATCCCAGCACAGACATCTTCAGAATATTTCAGTTTCTTTTCTATCTCTGGTCCAGTTCCAAGACCGAGAATGTCCACTGATTTCAGAGATGGTCTCTTTGACTCTGACTTAAACCTAATATCTTCATAAGTCCCCAACACAGATCCTGTTGTATCGAAATATTAGGCCAAGCTTAACGCCAAAATTAAAAAAACAGCAGAAATTGAAGGTCGACTTTTATGACCCAAAGTATCAAGAGAACAAGTACCAGTTGCTATTGCTGAAACTGTGCTTAGCTTTGTTTCAGCAGAGAGCCCTTCGGGAGAAGCAAGTGTGATGGCAACATTACTTGCCAGAGAAGACTTAGCTGCTGTAGCAACAGCCTCACCAAGACTACGATAAGCAGTTGTTGGGTTAGCTGCAGATCCAAGCCCAACCAAACCTACCCTTTTCGAACCAAGTCCAGGAAGCCTAAGAATTGTTGATTGTCCAGCTTTTCCGGTAAAATCCTCCTCAGCTGTGGCTTCAGACAAAGAACCACCTAAATGGAAATCTAGGTTTTGCAATATGGAATTCTTGAACTTCGAATTTTCATCTTTGGCCATGTCCTTCTCTGTAACACCTACTGCAAGGATGCCTCCTTTCCATTCCACCAAATCAATTTCTTTAGCCGCAAACGAGATCTTCAGACATTCCAAATATAAATATCAGATTTAGTCACAATACAACCATTAATTTCTTAAAATGAACGGATAGACAAAACATCCACTTGCACACATATATAGAAACACAAATAAAATTTGTGCCAGAACACACTTACATATATGATTTGCTTGGAAATGAACAATAAGCCGCACACTTGCACAAATGGTTTGCTTGAAAATGGGCAATAAGATCGAAATATGAACTCGTAACAGAATATCACAAAGAAAACCTTACAAATTATAAGGGATGCGGATGGAAGTACAAAAGTTAAAAATCTTTACTTTACAGCAAGAACTCAAAGGCACTAACTTGATAGAATTATTAAACAGAACGAGATTAAACGTCGAATATGCAGAGACATAATTCAAAGAAATCAATCAAGACTCCAAACGCCAAGATCTCATCGCATAGATAAGTTAAATGTATACAAATGTAAATTATAAATCCTATAACTGTTAACTAACTAGACTTGTATGCAAACTCCATAAGCCTATCAAATATGAACTCCAAAAAGTATCCAAAGTAATACCGACAAACAACCATTAATAAAAACAAAAATAAGCCAATAGATGTAATCGTGAAAGGTACCTTAGGGACCTCGATTTGGTTAGGGTGAGTAAGGCCAAGTGTAGCCCGAGCAATTGAGTGAGCCATGCGCCTTGTTCTTTTGGAACAGATGGATGTAGCTGTAGAAATACCCCAAATGGGTCCCAATCGCAATTTAGTGAAAACTGAGGAGGAAGAAGCAGAAGTTGAAGTTGAAGTTGAAGTTGAAGTTGAAGTTGAAGCGAGGAGGGTTAGCGATGACACTAATGGCGGCCATTGCAACGTGTGTCAGCCGTTATGTATTTATAGTAGTAGAATGAAGGTAGATAATATTGTATTGTAACTCTAAAAAGTCAAACTTTGGCAAGAGAGTGTTAGAGAAATGGATTTGGATTGGGTTTCAGGGAAGATGGACCCACACCCTAATACTGCCCATTTGGAGACTTGACTATACAATAAAAATTTAATTTTAATTTAATTAGCACTTAGCCACGCTCATTCATTTCTCATTTTTCATTTCAACCACACATTCTCTAAATAAAATAATATTTCACTCGAATCAAAAAAATTTCATCACTTTTTCACTACACATTCTCACATTAATCACTATTCCAAAATTTGTATTCTCCTCAAAATTAGATTCAAACACATCCTAAATATGTTTATACTTTGTATAATACTACAACGACAGATTTATGGTTTCTAATTGATTCATGCTCTTACCAATTACATTATTGTAGATTGTGTGAAAATAATCTAATATCTTATTTTATTATAATATTTTATATTCGAAAATTTAAATAATTATATAAAAAAGACACCCAATATTATGATGATCACACGACAAGATATACAATATCCAATCCTCTCAGATGATCTAACCTAGGGTGGGCACGATGAGAGGTTGGTTTAGTTTTTGGGCCAACTTGTAATCGAACTGAATATCTCGATTTCTTGAATCACCAACCTAAATTGACACGAATTTGGATATATATTTTAGTCAATCCAAACTAAACATGCTCGATTCGGATGATTTAGTTGATTATTTGATTTTGCTTAGCAAAATTCTCAATTTCGTTTTGATTCTGGAGCACTATCGTATCCGCACGCGACACACAAAATTGTCTTCTTAAATGTTACCTGAGAATTGCTTAAATATACAAATAATATTGTAATTCAATATTGCAAAATGAATAAATTTTTCTGCACTCACAAATAGAAGACGAAAATATAAGATAATCAATGAAAGTTTGAAAATAAAAATGTAACAAAAAATAGTTAGGATACAAGTAAAATAATAAATAAAGATGGAGGACCTTTAGTATAATTACCCCTTTTTACAAAGGTGGTGGCAAAATGAAAACGGTGGCGATAATCTCTTCTACATTTCAGCAAACCCTAGCGGCAGCTCCTCTGTACTAGTAGCTGATTATAAAGATTTCGATAAACAATCTGAATTATTTTGAAGATGGTGGGTGCGAATTTGAAAGCAGAGGCGATGAATCTGATGGAGAAAAGGAGTGGAATTGAGACGGAGATGAATATTATCATCCAGCGCCTCTGCCAGCCCGGCGGCCCTGGCCTCTCTGGTAACCTCCTTGATTCTGAGGTAATTCCATATTTTACCCTTTAATTCTTTTCTCTGTGTGTGTAGCTTCTTTATTTATGTTTTGTATTGAGATTTTCAGAATTCAACTATACAGGTTGAGTGATTTGTGTTGGGTAATTTGTGGGTGTGCAGGGGTTTCCCAGGGCGGATATTGATATTCCGGCTGTACGAGCGGATCGCCAAAGGCTTTCTGGTAGTTTACTAATTATCCCTTCTTTCTATTCCATTAAAGGAAATGAAGGAAAAATGATTCTTTGAACAAAAGTGATGTTTTTTACAACTATTGTAAACATAAATATATCTGTGCACGAGTTTGTGAGAAAATATTTAACTGGTTCATCAACAGAACCATATTGCTTCCGTTCCTATAACACTGCATTTTTTCAGACATAGAAAGAAAATACCTAAATACCATATTGCTTACGTGTTTAGCTATTTTTCTCACCATGTTTGTGAAGTAGAGTTTCATCAATGAGCAACTTGGGAATTTAGGTATTTTCTCTCTGTTAAAAAATGCAGCTTTATAGGAAGAAAGCAATACGGTTCTATTGATGAACGAGTCAAATATTTTCACACAAACTCGTGTACAGATATGTATGTTCTGTTTCTGCTCAGATACAATAGTTGTAAAAAGCATAACTTTTGTTCGAAGAATCATTTTTCCTTCTTTTTTGTCTGCATGGATTTTCACAAACTGGCATAATTTCATCATCTCCCTGTGTGCTTTTTATAAATTCCTCTTGTTCACATGGTAATATGTGAAACAAGAGGCATTAGTTGCTTTAGTTATCTAAATAATCCACAAATATGTATATATGAAAACTCTCTAGTATTGTTCATAAATTGTCATCTTGAATGCATGTGATCATTTACATACATAAATTTAGAAATGCATTGAAAATCTGACTGTTGCAGCAAATACCATAACTGTATGCAAGCCCATGTTTTTGCTCACTTTGTTGTTGTTGCTACTTCAGAGCTGCGTAATGATTACGAGGATATTACAGAGAAAATAAATCAAAAAATTCAAGTTTTACATTCTGCTAAGCTTGCACCAATTAGTGATTCCGTTGAAGTTCCAGGTGCGCAATTCAGAAATTAATTTCACACTGATTGTTTTACATTCTGCTAAGCTTGCACCAATTATTTGTTACATGCATGACAAATAATAGAGGCTCATGATTTATTGTTTGCCTCACCAAATATTCCTCTACAAAGTAATTTCCGGTCTTAAGATGAGAATTGAGATTTCTATATCTGCCATTTTTTTGTGTTTGTGGTTTCTCTATTGATAGAATTTCTCTTACCACTTTATTTTGATTTCTCTATGAATATGAGCTTTCTGAATCTAAATCTTGAATGTAGTTTGTCTGTCCTGTGTACATCATACTATCTGGTTCTAGGGTAGTTTTCTGCTGTTCCAGTTCTATTAATAGGGAGACTGATCCTTGTGTTCGCTTTTGAAGCTCATGGTTCGTTGAAATCATGTGGCTTGTTCAGATTTTTGCTAGTTTCACTTGTACACCAGCGGAGTTGGACTTTGATTGCTTATGAATTGAGACGTGTAAAATACAGTTTATGGCTCTATCATCAGCTATTTATGATCTGGTTTTTCAATTTTACAATGAATTAGTTTAACACACTACTTTATGCAAAAGTTACTTAAAGCATTATCTTCATTTCTCAAGGTGTGATTGCAGGATTAAATGCTCGAGAAGGCATTGTTAATCTGGGCACATCTTCTTCTTTCGGAAATCCTGTTGCTGGAGGTAGTAACAGTATGGACGTGGATGTAGTTGTTAGCACTAGCAGACCCTTCGCAATGGTTGATGAAATTACTGAGGGGTCTCCAGCAGCAGAAGATGGCTTTCAGCTTGGAGATCAGATTGTAAAATTTGGGAATGTGGAAATAGGTGAGAACTTGTTACAGAGGCTTGCTGCTGAAGCTCAGAGAAATCAAGGCCATTCAATACCTGTGGTGGTTATGAGGCAAGGTGCTTCGATAAATTTGACTGTGAAACCCAGATCTTGGTCAGGTCGCGGCCTATTGGGGTACGTTACACTTCCATTTTATTTATTTATTTATTTATTTTGCTCTTGTTTAAAATCATCTTTCAATTAGTCAATAAATTTCTATTGACTATGCTCGATGCTCCATGCTTGATACATTCTATATGACTTCTCGAGGATAGTTTCAAAACTTTATTTCTCAATTATAATATGACACCAAATGCATTCTATATGATGACCAAGTGTCATGAAATGGACAACATTTCTCATGTTTCTAATACCATTTTTATCGTCATTTGATTTTATGAATTGCCTTCCTTATCATTAGAGAGAGATATATACATAAAAATAGTGAAATCCATTCTGGTTGATCAATCATAGGCAGCTCTCATCAACACGCGCTTTTGATGCACTTGTGTCTATATATATACGGAAGCCTGCGTGTACTTGTAACCATATGAATCATATTTCAACTGATATGTGTCACTCTCACACCGATTTCATTTTGTCCTCAATGGGGTTAAATTTCTGTTGTTTTTACTATTATTAAATCCAAATCCAATTAACTCTCGAATATTTGGATATTTTCTTGCAGATGTCATTTCCGAATCTTGTAATGACTTATTTGCGCATGCCCTGATCCGACTAACTTGCCAAGTCGAAGCTGATATAAAAAGATGGACTTTTCTGTTTTGTTAGCACGGCAAATGTTTTGTCATTGAAAAGAACTTCAGAATGAGAGTCTTGTAAGGGATATGTTCATGGATCATAAATTTGCTGAAGTTCAGTTTCGTTTCAACTATTCTCAAACAATCTCGAGCTAAACATTTACAGTATCTTCGACTTAAATATACCTTTTCGACTTCACCTTCCATATTCTGTCACACGATTTATAGTGCAAATGACTTTTTTTTTTTTTTTTTATGAAANCTTCCATATTCTGTCACACGATTTATAGTGCAAATGACTTTTTTTTTTTTTGTTTATGAAATTTCAAAGAATTGTATCCTACTTAATCCACCGTAATATTACCGATCCAATTTTATGTGAAAATTGTAATTCAATCTGCGCCAAACAAGTGCCATTGCCATAATTTTCATTCATATCTAACATCTTTAAGCATTTTAATAGTAAATGCTATGTTTGGTGCAAATATATGAAGAGAATCACAGATCTAATATGTTTATCAAAACCAATTTTGAAGGAATAAGTTCATTTGGATTAAAAGACAAACATGAGTAGAACATGGTTTGTTGAAAATACAATGCCCTGAAGGCTAGAAGGGAAGAGAAAATTCCATAGCATTTTAAATCCAAAAGGCACAAAAATGTGCTAGTTGAAGATGATCATTTCTAGAAGTTTTATTACTGTGCACTCTTACCAGTTCTGGAAAACCGAAGTTCAAATAAGATCAAGCCTTCTTCAAGTAAAAGAAAAGAAATCTGTCCCTAAAATTCAAAGAATTTCAGTCTTCAACAAATCAAGTAGGGGTTGATGTTGGTTGTTCAATCCAAGCATTTTAAGAACCGAAACCACACATTAAACTTAATAAACACTTCGGTGTACTAGCTAAAGCG
>CAIGRN010181229.1:0-14533 GCA_903798345.1 Fraxinus anomala | reverse complement strand
AAAATTCACCACACACGGTTCTTTCCTTGTATTGGTATTTATATACATTCAACCTATACAAGCATATCTATACAAGAATATTCTAGAGGATAAGATGTCATGTGGCTAACTGATTTCTTCATTCCACTCCTGAAAATAGGAAATGTCAGCAAGCATGATGGTAGTGTGAATTAGTTACTTCAACTGGTTGGATGCACATTCACGTTGGTAGGCATATTTTAATTTACTTATTTCCATTTTAATGAAAATAATTCGCGACTTTTTTTCAAAAAAATGCTTCTTATATTAGGTGGTGACTTGAGGGATTCTTTTCATTGTGTTGTTTCTTGGTGTTTTATCTTGTTTACGACTTACAGTTTTTTTTTTTTTTTATGATTCTAAAAAGTGATAAGGTGTCGTAGTAATTCTACAAGTCGAATGTTTGGAGAAAATTCTGAAAAATTAGTTGAACAAATGAGTTTTCTGTTGTTACACAATATGTAGAATTTTTTATGTTTTCAGGTTTTCGACTTCGAAGAGATTGTTTTAATCAAATGTTATTGATTTGAACTAAATAAAGTGTTATAATGATGGATCATTGCTATTTATTGTTCAGAGAAACTACCAGTTCGAAATTCCCCATTTTTCATCCACTACTCTACCCCTTTATATAGGCAAGTTACAGAACTTAGTCATCTTAGTCATGTCACCTTCAATATTCCAACATAGTACATTGTACAAAGCCCCATTTGCTGGAATTCTATTGGTCGGTTGAGATGGGATTATCATGACGCTTAGGCTTGTGCCTTAAATCAATCTTGTCACCTTTTAGATTGGCTTATGTTAGGTCGAAATTATATTGGCTAGTTCCGTATTTAAAATTATAGTTACTAACTTGTAATTAAAGTCAAAGAGTCAAGGTTAATAGTATATGTCTTGAATGACTCAATGTCAGCTCATGAAGATGATGAAATGTCCAAAAGTGCAATGGATGTAATTAGAAGCTAAAAAAAAAAGTATCAAAGTACCGCACAAATTATACTTAAATTTTTTTGTCAGAGTTTGAGACCCATTTTTTCACATAGAAAACATTCAAATTGGAAAGATTATATTTCTAAAAGAATTGTACTCCTTTGAATTAGTTTTTCAACGTACTTTGAATCGCCTCAATCTGATATTGAGAAATAAAGATATGATGAAAATATCGACGCTTGGTCAGAGAGAGCTCGTTGGCAACCCTCTAGGTGCTCGAGCAATTTTAATAGGATGTGAGCACTCGCTGGACACCCCAAGGGCACTCGAGCGATCGTGTTACATGCCCAAACCCTATTTTGTGATTTGTATTCAATATCAAACAATCTCAAACACTTCATTTTATAAATATCTGTGCAATATTTTGTCTCTAGAATATGTGTCAAGCATTTATTCATTCAAAAGAACATCATACAAAAATCAAATATTAATTCTATAATTCACTTGACTAAACCACAAGATCAAAATACAAAAGATCAAACATAAAAAATCAAATCATTTACCAATAATCCTTCAAGAGTTCTAAAGTTGGAGAGAGACAACAAGAGTTCTAGTTGGAGAAGAACGATGTTCGTTCTTGATGATCTATGCGAAGGAAAAAGAAATTCAGTGTAAAAAGTGTAGGTTACACAATTGAAAATGTGTTTCGGTGATTTACAGGTTAGGTGGTTAGAATCTACTAAGATGTAGTTGTGTCCGGACCAACTATAAATTATCTTTTTTAATGAATCGTTTTGACAAGGTTTGTGTGAAAGTTTTTGATTCATGTGAAGAGCTTTTCAAAGGTTTTCATTCGTTACCAAATTTGATGTTCTTTTACTTTTATACTTTTGATTTATGTTGTATGATTGATATTTAGGGTTTAATTGGATATTAAACTTAATTATCTAGAAATAATAAATAAGCGACTTGTTACTTTTTTATTAATTATTCCTTATTATACACCTTTCAGTCTAGTTGGGTTTAAATATTCTATTCAGTAGATTACTATTATTTAGTAATTTTTTTTTTTCAGTTTGTCTAGGTGACATTTCCATCAAGAGATGATATTTTTCTTTTGCATTATAATGATGTTTTTAATTACTTCTCCACGTGTCCCTATAATGTCTCTCCATAGTCTTGACTCAGACATCCAACAATTAGGTATTGGTCCAAGGCATCGAGCTGATATGTCTAAAGAGATACGCTATGAGTACAGAAAATTCAACAGGAAGACAGCTGTTGCATTTTCCTGTTGAATTTTCCTATACGTGCAGACTTTTTGATGTCTAAATAATAAGTAGGCTTCTTTGACCGAGTTAATAGGGCCCGAACTCATCCAACAAGGGATCAAATCAGCAACAACAAAGACATTCACCAGAACATGATATAACTCGTCTCTTGGTTAAAGAGATATGGCTCGTAACTAATTTGTTTACCTTTTTATGCTTCGTGATGTGACTCATAGCTTTTAAAGTCAAACTGGAGTCCCAATTGTGCAATGGTACGCATAGATTTGTTCTCTAAAGAATGACAATTGTAACCTTTTTCTTGTGAAATAAAGTTAGTTATGCAAATATGGTTGACAACCTTTGTTGATTATAATGTGTTATCAAAATTCGAACATTTGATGTAAAAAAATTTTTTAACAATTTTTAAAATGAATGAATGTGATGCTATCAAGTAAGATATTGTTAACCAATATTGTAAACAAAAATTGTACAGATAGCATGATTCTTTTTGTTGAGGTTGAAGTAGACATTGAACCCTGAATTTTGCTACTTTACTAAATGATTTTATCATAATCAGATTGCCGGAATGAGTTGAAAAATTGTGATTGGATGATTAGAATCAATATGACAACGTAGCATAACTCTTGAACCCTAAAATTCCAATTGTATTGTTACATTAATATTGGGAAATGTCACGGTTCATTAATATTTTGCCAGAAGGGAAATTGTGCAGCCATCAATATATGATGTGATGTGATGTGATGTGATTTGAAGCTCTCTTTAGATATGACTTGAGTAGATAGCTTTTCAAACAAATGACAAATCGTAATTTGAGGAATTGAAAAAAAATGAGTTAAAATTTCTATAATGCACAAAAATTTAAGAAAAAAAATTAGTTAAAATTTGCTATAATGCATTAAAATTCCTCTGTTTTTTGAATGGACAATAGTCTTTTGCTTAGTACTCGAATCAAACAATCAAACATAGAACTGCACTAGAGAAAATTAATCTTAAAACTTTTGTCAATTGTACCAAAACACGGCCAGACATCCTCCATATAACATTTTTTTCTGTAGTGCATATTAAATACGCCCTTTAACTTAGGTAAATAATTTCTTGGAGAAGTTCCATAAAATTTTGAGTGTAAATGCTTCAAATTGTTATAATGAGGAATAGAGTGAGGATATAAATAGATCTTTGACTCTTATTGAAAGAGTTTGTGGAAACCCTTATGTCACTATATTTGGTATCAGGAATATTTGGCTCTTTGCCTCATCTCATGAGATCGGATTCGTCATTTGTGCTTATAGTCACAAGGTCGGTTGGGGTTGTCGTCGCCCTTGCTAGGTCTTTTCAAGTCTCACGATAGATTGACAAGGCCGAAGTTATATCGTCAGACAATTCTCGGAGAGGTTTAAGGTAGGGTCGGAGATTCATTGGTTGTTTCAATGATAGGCACATCAAGGCTCTCCGCGGTCATCAACATATTAGGTGATCCAAGCTCTTGAATCATTTAGACTATCCTCCTACGTGAACGAGACAACATGGGCTATGATGTGGACATGTGATCCTATGTAGCATCGATGGGAGCTCCACATGTATAGGTGACCTACTCTATGCGAGCTCTAAGTGGAGGAGGCATAATAGTTAGAGGACCAATTTATCGCTCTTTTAAAGGTAGAGATCAAGGGTGCAATTGTCCACAATGAGCTAGTTTGTATTTATTTATTTAAGTGACTGCGCATGCAATAAATTTGAATAAGTTCAAACTCAGTTTTTTCAAATTCATTTTTAATCACATATTTTATGGCATCCACAAATTTTATCAATTTTTCAACCACATATTTCATCAATTTTTATCAAAATATACTACGAATCTAATTTTTATCCAAACCAATTAGAGGCTAAATCTTACGAACCCATTTATTTGATGATACTAAAACCCTGATGACATGACTAAGATCAATTTAACTATATTTAATGCTTAATATAAATAATATTCAAATGAAATTAATTCGGAGGGTTTTATCTTCGTTGTCGATCAAATTAAAATAATACTCTTCTTGAAATGTATTTAGATGTATTATTATTTCACCATCCTCGTGAATAATGAAAAAGGTTAATTGAGGTGAAATACGTAGATGTATTTGTTGATAAAAAAAAAATTACATACAAGTAAATAAGTAAATTTTAAAATAATTATTCTTTTTATTAATTAATTTAAAAATAGTTAAATTACTTATTTTAATAGTAATAAATTAGTTACTTTTAAACAAATAACTTTTTTACTTAAAGTAAGAGAGAAATAAATTGTACAAACATGTAGTAAGCAAATAAATGATTAACGAGTTTAATCGCCGGATTATATTAGCAATAAAGTATCTTAATTAGGTATAGCTTTTTGAGAACTTTATGATGACATAAGCTAAATTGAGGTTAGTCGTATTGGTAAGGGCTGATGAACCCAAGCTCGTGTTGACCAAATCTTAAGGCTCCACTCATTTAGAATATTGGACAAATCATGCCTACTATTAACTACCCCATTAAATGCCTAATATTACATAGATAACTAATGGTAGGTACAGTAATTTATTTCAAATGTCCTTAATACGTAACGCCACTAATATTTAACATTATCTTACGTGGCAATACAAAAATATTAAATGATGAGTAAAATATCGTTTGAATAAATGATTCGATATTATATATTATGGTGTCACGTAGATTGGTACTAACATCGATGATTCTACTTGACATTACTCGTTATAAAATAGACAAACGACGTCGAGTCATATACACCAACGTGTCGTTAAATATTTTTGGATTCAAGCTAATTACCAGGGTTTTGTCATTTTGTATCTTCTGGTAAGCACTCAACATAGAAAAATGGTAAAACTAATGTTAATTAATTAAGATAATGAATTGATTAATTATCTTTTACAAAAGTAATCTTTTGCGATCCGTTTAAAGCCATAGAATAATGAACAGGTGTCCTCGTTCCTTCATTCCAAATTGACATCGTCAATATCCAATTAAATTTATTTAATAATCTTCTACTTAAGTGCCCCTATATATAAAATTGTACCATTTGTGACATAATATTGTATTGTTCCTTCGATGCAATAACTTGTTCACTGCAACATATAATTAATTAGAGGTAGAATAATATATGTGATAAAGACCATAGGTATTATATTCAGGACATATAGAATAAAGAGGGTACGTTTTTTACTCTTGCAATTGTCGAAAGCATCGTTTTCAGAGTTCTCTCTCTCTCTCTCTCTTATTAAGAAGAGGATCAAAGAATTTCATGTTTCCCTAAAAAAAAAAAAAAGAAAAAAAAAAGTTCGAACCAAGATCATCAGCCTAAAAATAGTGCATTAATTCTCACAAAGAAATTAGTTAGAACTTAGAAGTATTTCTTTCAGTTAGAAGAGTTTTTAGAGAAAACTGATACAATGTGTCTTCCTCTAAAATCTATTTCGGATGAGAGAATTTTTTTAGAAATTAAGTTTTCAAACACTAATGAAAGTGACTTTTTCATAAAACTCTTCTATAAAAAAACAGAAGTTCAGCCAAACGGGCTCTATACATGTAAAGAATTAGTGAAATTTTTGGGGTATTACATGGATGACATTTCTTAGAAAAGCCTTAAAGCAGTGACTGAAAATGGAAAAATTATTTCTTTCAAAATTAACTCAGAAGAGATATTACTTTATTAGTCTACATTCATAATTCGAAATTCTCTTCCAAATTTAAAGAATGGCAATTTTTGTTTACTATATTATCAATCTTTTGCTCACCACTCTATCATAACTTTCGTAGAGGAGATGTGATTAAATAAAGAGTCCAATTTATAAACTTTTACGTTAGAAGAAGGATAAGAATGAGAAAGAGGAGAAGAGAAAAGAAAAGAAGAATAAAATATTTTTGTGTGCACGATTTTACGTCTACCGAGTTAGGTCGACTTGAACCTAAACTTGAGAAAAAAAAAATCGGTGTGTTTGAAATTTGTCAACGAAGACCTTTATTTAATAATTGTATACTTGACATTTTGTTTTTTAAGAAAAGTGCTATTTGAACTAATAAAATGTAATTGGGATATGAGTTTTTTTAATAAAAATGATACTAATTAATCTTCAAATGATGTAATTGGGACATGAGATTCTTAATAAAGATGCATTTTTATCTTTTTTGCTCAACAATCAAGATTTAATCTTCAAAATGATGAATTTCTTGTACGCGGCCTCTTGATTTCTCCCAAACGAATAACGATTTGACCTCGCTTAATTGCAAGATTTGATGTATTGTATGAAATGAGAGGTATATTTCAATGTCGAAGTTTTCTACTCATAAAGTCTAAAATTTGCGTCCAAAATGATTGCCATAAGGAGTTTGCATCAAAGAATTAGAAAACTGCCCCGTCTAATCGAATTATACTTGTGCGACCTCACAAGCATATGTAATTAATCTATGCTGCTTCCAAACAACCCCTTGCGATCGCAAGGGATAACTCCTTGCCACTGCAAAGTGTAATTCGGTCCCTAACTTTTTTTTCTCTTTCATCTTGAATCCTTTTTTCTTTGCAGTTTTCATCCTTTATCTTCTAAATTTATGATCTTTGTAAACTTCAATAATCATCTTTTGGTCTGAATCAACTTTTATATATTTATGATTTAATTTTCTAATTTTGAAATTCTTCATTTTTCGTCATTCTTTGGCCACTTTCCCCTTCTTTTCATCAGAAGCCATCTAATCTAAACCAGAATATGTCATACAATGATCAATATTTAACCATGTTAAGTAGTAATATCATTAATTTGACTTTCAAATATTCACTTTTAATGGTCCGATAGATTTAGAAATTACACCTATCAAACAACCTTAATTCTACTTCACAACAGTAAGTTCTTTCTCTTTTTCATTAAAAAAAAAAATTGTACGTCAACCATGACGCGTTCGCAAAACAACCTACACCCATGTCCCTGTTGGAATTTATAATCAAGACCCTTTAACAATCAAATCATTATCATAGCATTTGTAATGGCAAGTTCATGTTATTGAAATCAACAAAAGTTTAGTTTGTACAAGTGTTTGATTAATCAAACTTTTAAGGTATTTGATCACAATCACTGACCTTCCACTTTACTTATTCTATTGAATACATAACGTGCCAAAAAAAGGCAACAAATGATTGGCAACTTGCCCAACTAACATGGCTTCAAAAAGTTATTGACGGGTCGTGAAATCATCAATCATTTCATGAAAAGATTTAAAGGTAATTTTTTTTTTATCATTTTGACTCTCCCATCTCTTAACAAGATAAAAATAAAAATCACAAATTATTTAAAACACGAGGTAGTTCAATACGATATAACAACACACAAAGATGTCTTTGAGTTTCATTGCAAAAGTTCAAAGAGTAACTCGAGCCATTATAGTAGATTATTACTTTCATATCTAAGCCTCCGAAAGATGATGACCCATTTGAAAACATCAATTTTGAAATTGAACTACACGATTAGACTTTAGACAAAATCAATCACTTATTTGGGCATTTTGGAATGTGATATCAAATTAAATTTCAGTGCTCCATCTTAAAAGACCAACTTTATTAAGAAGAGCGGTCCAAACCTTTGAAAGAAGAGCAAGCGATAGTATACAAAACTTGAAAACAAAAGTTGCAACATAATTAGCTAAGCAATGACGAAAGCGCATAATTAAGTTAAAAACCATGAAAATTTTCAATTAATGGGATGCCAAACGAGCTCCCACACCATGACTTTAACAACCACCAACAGGCTTAATGCAATTAATGTAGATTAATTTATGAAAAACATGATTCTCAGTTACATTATAAACTCATTAAGCACGTAATCAGTGATTTCAGCCCAAAGAAACGTCCAACTTTGGAGGAGAATCCTATCAATTAATTATCCACTTCTAGAGATTACAATATTTTTAACTATACTTATAATCTAATTAAGTAAGTTTTCTGGGCCCCAAAAACAATGTATAATGTATAATCATTCTCGAAGTAAACTAGAGACGGTCCAAAATTCTCTTTGATATCTCGACAAAAGGTACAAAACACTAAAAATAATAGCACGAGAAACTGAATATCGATTGGTTAATAAGTCGTGTCTTGCTCTTCATAACTTCTTTTCTTTGACAATTAGAAAATAATTTTTTTTTTGGGTGCATTTTGATTTAGACTCCTGACCTAACAGTGGATGGCCGACGATTTAATTTTGTGATTAAACTTCGTGTGTGAAAAGAACTTGCAATTATCAATTCTAATGTTTGAAAATTGAAATTGCATGCACGAGTGGCATGCACATGCCTGCATGAAAGTCGAAAACAAGTGTCAAAGTAAATAGAATTAACCTAGAAATCATTCGTACATCTATAATTGTGATAATGATATTATCGAAACTTGTTTGAACATTAAAAACCTCATTTGGTATTTTACGTGCACTTTTATGTGAAACAATACGTCCTTTCTATGCAAACCAAATCTCGGTATAGCTTTTGCAATATTTTATCATCTCATAAATATAAATGATATATGAATATATCCATTTCATGTCAAAACATATTTCTTATTTGTACGTTGAGTCCTTTAAATTCTTGTTTTTGTTTGTGTCTCGGGTTAGAACAAATTACTATAATGCGTTTTCGCCTATTAGTCAACTTTTTTTTTTTACATATTTTAAGAACAAAAGCTATTATTATTAACATTTTGGTCATCATTAGTACTATCCTACTAAGTTGCAGGACACAGAAAAACTGGAAACATAACATGACCTTTGAAAATGTTATTTTTAAAAAGAGTAGTACATGTAATGTTGTATAAAAATATAATTTATTTTTATTATTTTGAAAGTTATATTTACCATTAAGTCAAACTCTAATTACTTGATAATTTGTAGTATAAAGATTATATAGTGATATTCTGTTTATTTATAGTTGCTTTTAGTTAAGTTATTATATTTTTTCATAAATGAACGGAGAGTTTTAAGAAGAATGAATGATTGGTGGAAACGCCTTCCTTCTTCCATATTTTGGACCTTAACTCCATGGAACAATATGTTACTACTGAAACACGAAAGAATTGAAATTTTAGATCAAAACACTATGTAAGGATGGTATGAACTGCCCAATTTCATTGTTGATTTGTAAAAAACATCATGTGATGCTAATTAGCAAACCAATTAAATGTGGTTTGATAAAGAATATATATTTAATGACTTGACAAGAACCTCAAAAGGGACCTCCCTTTTCAGTTTTTCAACAAGAACATGAACTTATGAATGAAAATCCTCAATCGATGTAAAGTTTAAAGTTTAGTCAAACCCAGAAAAATATGTGGTTTTGATAACTACATGAGGTTGACATTTTTTGCAAGTTGCAGGCCAAATTTATGGATTATATAAAATATGAATAATTGCAACAATTATTTTAATAGCAATGACAATTGGGTGTATAAAATGTTGTAGGAACTGCATTTTGAATGGAATTGTGGAGAATAATTTAGATTTTCATGCTTAGTACATTGTAACTAGAACATTGCTATGTGTACAGATGAAAAAGATACAGAAAGCTTACATAACACACACAAATAGGTGGTCTTGGCTTGTAACTAATATGTAGTGGTCTTGGCTTGAAAATTCTGACAGAGAAATAGATACAGATAGGTCTAAAAGGAAAGGTAACAAAGGTGAGATAACAAAGCGCAGAACAATTTTTGCAGAAAAAATTAGATAACAGGTGAGATAGATGATTTTCCATTTAGACCGTTATTAAAAAAAAAAATTTACTAAAAGTTGACACTTGACACAAGATTCTTCGAGATTCACGTGTAAAAGTCAAATAATTAACCCTTCAGCACTGAATTAAAATAAATAAATAATCATGTGGGTTTGAAAATTACTATTATAATTTATAAGTCATTGTTTGATTTCCATTGTTTCCAAAATAAATTTTTCTTTTTCTTATTTTTAATCATAAATTTTTAATAAAATAATATTATACGCAAACTCGAAACTTTTTTATATTTTTTAATCACACATTTTCCATCAAAATACTATTTCAAAATGCATTTTGGACAAAAATGGGGTTCAAACAGGCGCTTGAAATTACTATATAAATAGATTTAATTAGTGACATTGAAAGGGAAATTAGATTATTTCCAATTCCATCCAAGGACGGTCCAAGTGATTATTTTGTTGATAAAAAAAATAAGCGGCCTATAAGCATCAGATAACAAATACAAATTATGATATTTATATAGGTAAACAATTATTTCAGAATTGATTTTGGTTAGAATTGGTCATCGTTAGTGCCATGGTCTTCTATGAAAAGGGGACCATGGCTTTGCTAATACTCTTGAAATTGAAAGATACCTTCCAAGAAGCATCGGTTAAAGCAATTTTCAACTTTTTTAGCCACTTGGCAAGGTCACAAATACTCTTCTTAGTGGAGCCACATGGCATGTGACAACGAAATTTACCTCCAAAATACCTTTTTGACTCTTACTTTTGAATTTTATCCTCATCAGCACATTTGCATACTTTATCTTGTAGGCAGATTTTAAGGTTTGAGTAAAAAGGTTTGAATTTTACTCTGTACGTAGCAATGGTACCAAAACACGTCCCTTTTTACAGGATACTCGGTGCTAGTTTGTAGTAAAATTACACTGGAATCATAAGATGTATTCAAAAAAATTGTACAAGAACTTGGCCTTTAATAACTGAAGTTCTAATCTCATCGGGACCAAAAATACCATGAGACATCATCACGGAAATGAGCTGTGTCAAATGACACCCTTAAAACACAAAATGACTCCTCAAGCCAACCATTTCACAAGACACGGGACGAATCAGAATTCCCGAAGAACTAATAGGAGCTGCTTCTTCATTTTCCAAAAGTCAGATGGCCCAAAAAATCCTCTTCCCAATCTAAACAAAGGATTTAGAGTGGACTTGATCCATAAAATATTACTTCCGCTGGGACTCTCATGTAGATGCCATTGTCTTCTCTCCATTCAATGTCCAGAGGTGCTCCAGACAAGTCGACAGTACAACTCTGTTTTCAAGAGAGAAAAACACAAGTAGGAGAAAATGAGAGCTGTACACAACGCAAAGCAAAGAAGGACAGCCAAGAATTGATCATTATCAAGTGGTCATTCTTTAAGGTCCTGACATGTGTATCCAGAGAGAACTTGTTAAAAAGAACAGATTAAATTTATAATGAACGCTGAACCCTTAAATTTGAGACCCCGAACGACATCCGTTCCAAACTTACCCCTCCCAGCTCGACCCTTGAGCACAGCAGCAACACTGTAGCACGAGCTCAGGTTCTACATGCTAGTGTTGCACCTGTAGACCCAGGTTCACATCATAGTTACATATTCAAGAGGGGCAGATAGTTCGAAAGATCATCGTGATATGCAGAGCCAAACTATGTAATTCAAAAACCTGAGTAAATTTTAGTTGATCTTGTAGAGATACGTGCATGCTGTATAAGAAATTTGGATGGTTGATTGAAAGAATCCATTGATCTAAGGTATCAATCACAAGAAACTTCAAGCACATACACATTGATACATGGGAATGATACAGACTTACCCGAATATGAACAGCTTATGCACAAGCACTACAATTTACAGATACAAACTAATGCACGAACATAATAAAATTCAAGGAATTTAATTGTAAACAGAGAAGAGAGTGAAAACAATTATGGCGATGGTGAGTGCCAAGATGGAGATAGCAGTGAATATGGCAGGGGGTTGGTGGCTGAGGAAAATGCAAAGTTAGTGGAGTTGGGAAATTTGGTGGCAGAAGTGGAGGCGTTGCATGCTATAAGATCATTCATTACTTAGTAGCATGAATGGATTTGGATGAAGATAATGCAACTAATTTAGAAAATGCATATACAGAAATGGATAAATGCTAACTTGCCCCTCGATCCCAAACTTTGCATTTTGAGGTGCGTAGAAAGAAGACTTGAACAAATTCTGCAAAAGATAATAGACAGTGCACTACAATCTAATCTTGCACGTGCATAATAATTGTATACTGCAACAATTAAATCTAAATTTCTAATAGATCCTGCAACATTAAGCCAACACCAGATATTCATTTCTACATCACACAAAATATTACTGTCCTGTTGTCAGTGCTCATCCACGTACAACTGTGAGTGATCATATCTGTATTTAGGGCACATCTGACAGGATATATACTTAGTAATACCAGTAGCAGATGCGATTTGCTTGAATTGAAAGTAAAAGTTGTACCTGTGTTTGTTCGGGCAGGGAACATCAAATGATGTTCAGATTCTGGTCCAATTTCTGCTAAATTTTAGTTCATCTACTTGCAAATCCTGTTGCTTAACAAGCCAAATGAGGGTATATATCACCTTGTATCACATAAGAACTTCAATGACCTACTGAACCAGAGAATAGTCTTCTAGAGATGCATACTTGGCTCGCTTCTGTACCAAAAGTGACATTGAAGATTTTCCATGCTAACACGTAACATTCCAGGTTATTCCATCTACATCTAATTTTGACTTAACTACAGATTGATCTTTATTTGCATGTAATTTAGTAGGAACTTCAGATGCCTTCAGAATCGGCTCTTCCATATCAACTTTAACCAAACATTGTAACCAAAGACATGTAAATTAATATCATAACAATGAAGCTAAAATGTTATTTTCTTATGCTGTAAAGCATTTTTAACATAAAGAAAATACAAGGAAGTTGACTCTATTTACTAGAACATTTACTGCACACAAGAAAAATAACTTAGTTACTAAGTTGCAATAAGAAAATTCAGAGTACCTTTCCATCTTCTTGAATTTCAGGAACATAACCAGCAAAGCTGCAAGACCGATTAACAGATGACAGCTCTATTAGCCTTGCAGAAGTATCAGTATGTACAACTTTATCAGCTGCAATATGTTCAAGTGCAAACTTTAATAGAAATAGAAACATTAGAATCAGTCAATCACTTGAAATAATAGAACTGACAGAAGTATCACAATCCTGGACACTCAATAGCTAGTGGACATTCCATTCTAATATTTGGTAAAGTCAACAATTAGTTCGAGAATTGGGGTTTCATCACAAAGGGTACTTTCATATAAGAAGATCTATGTGCTGCAGGATCCTACTTCCCCAAACAGAAGCCAATGGAGGATTTACTCAGGATGACACGCAACATTATGTTTTTATGTTTAATGTAAAAGATCTAAATCAGAAAAGAAATAAAGGAGGAAGTTGGCCATTAGCTTCCAAAGTTGAACTTTCTAATTCTTAAAACACTTGCAATTTCTTCATCAACATAGCCACATCATATCATCAAAAATTGGACAAAACAGTTTTAAATCATAACCACTTCCAAACAACAAATGTCATATAAAATGTTGAATACTTGAACCTTATAGATTATTATGACAGACAGTGAGGTGGTTCATTCTTACAAGGCAATCATATGCTAGTGTAAGAAAATCTTGAAAATAATTGAAAAACACAATATGTAAGCTCTGCTTTCCTTGTAAATTTTCAAGTTGCTATGAGTCTAGCAAAACATCCAACTACATTGCCACACCCGTGACAACAAAAAGAAAAAGGAACCCATCAGGACCAGGATAAAAACAGATTTGCGAACACTGGATCACTTATTTATTTTACATGCGAAGGCCCTATTCATTTAATGAAATATAGTNCCAACTACATTGCCACACCTGTGACAACAAAAAGAAAAAGGAACCCATCAGGACCAGGATAAAAACAGATTTGCGAACACTGGATCACTTATTTATTTTACATGCGAAGGCCCTATTCATTTAATGAAATATAGTTAGGAGTAAGCAAAATGAAAGGAAAAACAAGAAACAAAACAAATTCTTCACATTTTATGTGCCAATAAAAGGAAAATTTGATATCAGAACTTTCTCATTTACAGACGGATAAAAAGGAGCTTGTGAACATGCAAAAATTAGAATTCCTGATATATATATATAGAGAGCCTAGTCTTAAAATTCCCATGTCTACATGGAAAGTTAACCAATTTATAAATGTTACTTGCAGCATAGTTTACTACATTATTTTCAATTGTTTGAGTTCTATAAAAACAGTGCGGAGGTAGACATTTTCCATTGTCATATCAAAAATTAAGATGCAATTTTTTTTTTTTAAAAAAAAACATAGCATTAATGAAAATAAGTCAATACATTACCATAATTGTAGCATACGTATTTTCATACTTCGAAAATTGTATAATTACATCGTTATCAAT
>CAIGRN010181225.1:0-12624 GCA_903798345.1 Fraxinus anomala | reverse complement strand
AAACCATTTTTTCCAACAAATTTAATATATCGTCATTAACATTACAAATAGCATAACTGCATGTACATATATTCGGAAAAGAACATTGAACCAATAAAAGAAACACCACAAGCGGGTAGCATAGTAAGGAATAAATGAAAAAAAAAATGGATTACCAAACTTCTTATTTATACTAATCCATCATACACCCTCTATGTAGCTAGAGATAGACTTAGCGCAGCCACCAGGTACACCGGTCGTCCCTTGATCTGGTGGCGCATAATTTAATTTTTATCACCTCCGCCTGCAGGTGGAGGTCGGCGGCCAGTTGCCTTGGCTTTAGGTTATTCCGGCAGAGTGGGCATGTTCTGTGTCCATATCCTACCCACCTATCTAAGCAAACTCTGTGATAAAGATGGTGGCATCTCAGCTCTCTAACCTCATCCCCTTCATCAATTCTGCATAAGCAAACAGCACACTCTACCGATGAATCCCCACACTCTGCATTATTATTATTTTCATAACTCATTACAGTAAGGTCATCAACATAGTCAGGTAATTCGATTCCACGAGACTGAAAGAAGGACTGGTGAAGAAGGACATCCCATGCCCACTTCAGCTGAGATGAAATCAGAATTATGTATTTCAATACAACTGACTTCAACCTATATGTATAGATAATAATTTCTTGGAACACTTCTGCTGTAGATTGTGAAGGAAGTGCTGTATTGCTTCTCTATGGCACCTGTGGGATGTGCATTCGGCCATATAGGTATATATATAGACATTTTTGAGAGAGAGAGAGAATATGTGGCAATAATGATAAATATTATGACCAAAATACAAAATTCCGTTGAATATAAATTGGGGCTGTTTAAAAAGGGCATATAGTTTATTATAGCGTGAATATTTTATTTTTATGGTGGCTGTCATATTAGACTATTAAGTAAAATATAGCGTCGAAAAGAACAAAAATGAAGACGAAGGAAAATGCATGGAACAGAATGGCAAGGCAAAGAAATTTTTTATCACAACTAAGGCTGGTCAACGTGAAGAGAAAAATTTCACTAGACCTCCTCATTCTATTTCATTCTGCACTTTTTTTTTTCTAACTTTTATTTCTTGACATTATTATCCTGAGTTTCCATTTTTACGCATCCATTTTCTCATTTATGTGACGTGGAAATACATATTTAGTTTCGAATAATGCTATACATTATCAGTGTTGATATCATTGGTTTATGTATAAGTGATGTCCATGTCCTACTAATGTTTCTACAAATACAAAGCTTAAATAAATGAATCTTCGAGGTTGATTTATCAAAGGATTCACATATATCCTTTTCACGGGTTGTATTTGAGTTGTCGATCATATCACCCATAATAAATTAATATCTTATCACAGACATGCACATAATTTTTACAGACAAGATTTAATTTTAAGATTGTTGATAAAAATACATTAGATAAAGTTTAAACTATTAAAAACGACTCTATGCCTTTACTGGTCAATTCTTGGATTACAAGCGGTGAGACTATTCAACTACTAGTCAAATGAATTAAAGTATAATTGCATATAAAATTTAGGAAATTGCAGCAACGGTCTCTAATATTTTTATTTTTGTAGACTTTACCCTAACTTTCATTTTGTGTCAGAGGAAGTCCCTAACATTTCATAAATATGTAGTTGGGATCCCTTTGGACGGAAAACATCCAAACATTTTCAGTTGACCTGAAAAATTTTAAAAAATCAAGTATATTAACCCTTTTTAAGGAGGGGCAATTTCGTCCAATCAATATTTCTCACTTGATTTAAAAATTGTGAAGTAACCATTTTTTTTTCTCACTCACTCATTCACATTACACAGAGAAAGAAAAACAGTCATCTTCTATAGTGTCTGGTGAAAAAAACCATGAATATGATCACAATACGAACTCCCTTCCTGCTCCTGTCTACGATGAGTATTTCTTTTCTTTTTTCTAAAAATGATGGAGCTCTTTGTTACGCACTAAGTTGTGATGTTGTTTCTTCTACTGCAATATTGCATGTTTTTTACTATTTTATAGATTTGGGTGTACCATACAACATGCAATAGCTATAGGTTCACATTATGCATTCATGTACTATGAGACTAGGGTTTGGGCCTGATGATCATTTTGATTGAATTTGTTTTACAGGAGAAAATTATATTTATTTCACCATAAAGCTACACCATGGTGGCATATGATTCACCAAGATACACAACTTTGTGTACGAATATGGTAAGATAGCATATCTTGACTATGTGATTTCGAATTGGTTTAATAGATTTATATTAGACAATGCCTTGGATATGTTGGGATATCCCCAAAGAATGAGGTATCTATATAAGGTTGAAAAGAAAAGATTTAGTGAGACATCGTTTTGGTTGGTGGGGGATGCACACTTTATGAATTTAATGAAGTTGCCCGGGGATAAGAAGATTCCTGAGTTGTGGTGTTTGCCTGTTGTTGAAATGTTGGAATTGCCATGGAATGAAAATGTGAGAGATGATATTTCAGTTGTGGATGTTGACACATGTAAGGTTTTGGAGAAGGTGGAAAAACAGGGAATGCAGAGGATGATGGTGAACTTGAGCACTATGTACATTATGTTGTGGAGGTGTATAATGATTTTTTAGATTTTGAGAGTGCACGTGAAATAGATGAAATACAAACAGGCACAGATGGCGATCATGAGGTAAATGGTGAAGTGAAATTTAACATGGATGATAATATTGATGGAGATGTTGATGTTGGGACAGGAACTTAAGATGCTGGTGAAAATGTAGGGGCTGCAATGGATGAACCTATAGGTGATACTGATTTTAGGGCTACAGTTGTTGAAAATCTGGAGCTTGCAGTAGATGAACCTACAGATGTTGAAGTGGAGGCTACAGTTCAGGAACTTGCAGTTGATCATGAACTTGCAGTTGAAGATAATGCACCTACTATTGTTGATAGTCCACGTAAACTTACAGTTGAACATGCTGATAATGCACCAACTGGTGAAGAAAATGTGGTGGAGGATTTTCCAAGTGATGTGGAACATGTGGTGCCTCAGGCTAGTAATACACCACATATAAAAGAACCTGTAGTCGAACTTGAAGTTGATGGGGACTATGAATTTGAAGAAGAACACTTGGAGGACTTTAGTGATCCAGAATATGATCAGGAGGAAAATGTAGCCGCAGATGACAGTGATGAAGATGTATTCTTCAGGTTGATTGAACCTCTTGATATTGGTGATGATAACATGGGAGATGAAAATCAGGGCAATGCAAGTATTACATATGGTGATGGAACAGATTACGACGACTCGGATGACCTGAAAAGCATATCAAGTAACAGTGAAGAAGGGGATTCATCCTCAAGAGCAAAGAATGAGAATTGGTTTAACCCTGCAACTAACATACACGATCCAAAATTCTAGATAGGGATCAGATTTGACAACATAAAGATACTGAGGGATGCAGTGATACAATATTCATTAAAAAATGCAAGGCAAAAAATGTATGTGAAGAATGAAGGAACCAAACTAAGGGTGAGGTGTTAGAATAGCTATCCATGAAAGTTATATGCCCATCAACGGCCAGATAAAAGTTTCAGGATCAACAGCTTCAAGGATGAACATACTTGTACAATGGTGTGGCAAAACAAAAGAGTAAATGCTACGTACTTGGCAAAGAAATACATACATAAGTTCAAATCAAATCTAAAATTGTCTATGAGCAGTTTCATTGAGACGGCGAAAGAGGTCTGCATATATGAGATATCAAAGCATCAATTTTATAGGACGAGAGAAAAATGTTTAGAAGTTATTAACGGTTTTGTAGTTGAGCAGTACAAGTTATTGTGGGACTATGGTAAAGAACTGAAAAGAACAAATATTAGTAGTACGATTCAAATTGAAGGTTTGGGGCCTACATTCAAAAGATGTTACATATGCTTGGGGGCTTGCAAAGAAGGATTTAGGTCAAGGTATAGGCGTGTGATTGGTTTGGATGGATGCTTCTTAAAAAGTGAACAAGATGGACAGCTACTGGCTGCACTTCGTATTGATGGAGAAAACTTCATGTTCCATGTTGCGTGGGTTGTAGTGGATGTTAAGAAGAAAAAAATTGGGAATAGTAGGGCTTGGACCTTTATTTTAGATAAACAGAAGGGTTTAGTGGAATTCATTAACAAATTTTGTGAAGGAAATGAGCATAGGTCTTGTGCAAGACACCTGTACAGTAACTTCACTTTGATGCATAAAGGCCTCACGTTGAAAAGTCTATTCTGGTCTGCAGCTAGGGAAACAACTGTGGCAGAGTGGAAGAGTGCAATGCCTGAAATGAAAGAAGTTAATGAAGAAGCCTTCAAGTGGTTCAATGAGAAACCAATCTCATAGTAGACCACATCACATTTTCAGGAGCATAGTAAGTGTGACATTCTACTTAACAACTTTTGTGAGGCATTCAACTCTTCCATTGTTGTTGCAAGAGAAAAGCCAACTATATCAATTTTGAAAAAGATTAGACATCAACAAATGATGATGATGATGATGATGATGAATACAAAAAGGAAAGCAGCACAAAGATGGGATCGTGCTTTTGGTCCTAGAATTAAGACTATAATTGAAAAAGTAAAGGCAGATGTAAGATACTTGAAGGCATATTATGTCGGTAGTGAGAAGTTTGAGGTCAGCAATAGAGATAGTATGAGATAGCGTGTGGACTTGGCAAGAAGAGAATGTGCATGTAGAAAATGGCAACTTATTGGAATCCCAGGTGCTCATGCTATCTCTAGTATGCTTTCTAGGAATATTGGCATATACAAGTACGTTAATGCATGCTACACCAAGAAAGCTTATCTCAGAACCTACAACCCAGTAATCCAACCAATGTCAAGTCCTGAGCTATGACCATAACTTGTTAGGCATCCTCTTGATCCACCCATAAAAAAAAGAAAAAGATAGGCAAACCAAAGAAGATGAGAAAAAGGTCATAAGTTGAATCACCTGCATGTACAAAAATTGCAAGAATGGGTATGAATATGACATTTAGAAGATGTAGATGAATAGGCCATAACAGGAGAACATGCACAACCTTATTGCCTACAAATGCAAGTTCCCAGCCAAGTTCACGAGCAGATACTCGGCAACAATCACAGCTAACATCACAAGGTAAGAGAAAAGCATCTACATCACATGAGTCTCAGGCACAGGCACATGCAAAGAAGAAGGTCAAGGAAAAAAGAACTTAACTTGTACTGCTTCTGTGTCCTCTTAGACTACTTTTTGTGTTGTATATGATCTTTTGTAAGAGAATAATAACATTGTAGACCGAAAATGATCTTTTGACATTGTTGACAAATATGAACTTGAACTACTCTTTGATGATGTACATTTCAAATGAAGATGAAAAGAATGCTCAGCATTGCAATCATTATTTCAGTGTTATACATTCGATTTTATGTTATATATATATATATATATATATATATTGAAAGTGGAAATGGTCATATTTAAACTATGTCTAGGAACTTTACAAAGGGTTAAGGATCTAAGATACAACTGAGCAAAAGGTTTTATACTTCTGTTGCAACTTGTTTTGAAGGTGTGGAACCTTTGGTGCAAATGGTTCAAAACGTTTAGGACTTCTTCTGTGACAACTGAAAAACTTTTGGGTCTATCTATGAGACATATGCAACTTATTTGGGATCATCGCTGCACCATCTTCATAACGTTTTCCAAACAAATTTTCCCTTTTATTTCTAAATCATTCATTCTCAACAAAGAAGAGGAACATAGGAGAAACAAAATATCGAAACAAAGTTGAATAATAACACATTTTATTACTAGAAAATAAGTTAGACGATAACCGACAACGTGATTTGTCACTGTGAGACCCACATTACAACACAGAAACCCAACATTTTAACTCATACCTAACCCAAATCTAGGTACAAACCCATTTCACTAAAACTCCATATACAAATCTAATGAGGCAAGTCTTCTATGTTGCACGACCTTTTGAATGAAGGGTGTTTATTTCATGTTCCATCTCCCTTTCGGCACATTGGCATGTCAACCCAAGTCGAAGAAATTACATCCAATCACATCTTTACGTTGTGGGTCGCTGATAAACCTTCTTCCTGAGTTCAATTTCGTCCATGAAATCTTCATCTCCACAGGGAATTCACATCTATAGACATTCATCTCCATCTACTTTCTAAAAAATGTCTGTCAGTTATTGGAGGTAAAAGAGAGTAAATATTATTCAACGATATGGAGGAAAATATACAGTAATTTGAATAGTATCAAGTGAGAAATACTAATTGGACAAAATTGCCCCGCCTTAAAATGGTCAATTTACTTGTTTTTTTTTCTAGGTCAATTGACGGTGTTTTGGACGGTTTCCGTCGAAAGGAACCCCAACTGCATATTTATAAAAGGTTATGGACTTCATTTGATAGAAAATGAAGGTTAGGGTAAAGTCTACAAAAAATAAAAAAGTTTAGGAACTGCTGCTGCAATTTTCTCTAAAATTTATAAATAGATTAATTAATAAATAGATAAAAATAATTTAGAAAAAGTTTGACGATTTATAAATTAGTGAAAAGTAGACAAAAATGGCAGAAAGCCAACTACTTTAATTACAACGGACTGCATTTGAGGAATTGAATATTTTAAGATGAAAAAGACTGCAGTCATATGCCGCTGTTGAAACAACAATTTCTAGATGGATGAATCGCCATTTAAAAAGGGTAACATTTGTATTTGTAGGATTAAACTAGTTATACACACTTGAAATCATTAAGTTTGATACTTTAAGTGTTGTCAAAATCTTTGACATTGATTGTTTAATGTGTTGTGAAGATCAATGTCTAAAAAATGACATCTCACAAGAATGTCAAATTTAATATAAAACTTAGCTTTTGTTTGATCTCTATTATTTTCAAAATATATTTTTTCACTCTCTTATTTTTTAACCACACATTTTTCAATAAAATAATATTACAAGTAAACTTAAAATTTTCTTTATTTTTTAATCATACATTCTCTATCAATCTATTATTTCAAAATACATTATAACAATAAAATGGGGCTCAAAACCTGCTTTGTACATGTAGCTTGATTGCTATTTGTAACATGGAAAGAGTGATACTACAATAAAATATTATTTCTCTTCTTACACTCAGTTCATTTCATTTCTATATTCATAAAAAAAAAAAAAATTATTTTTTTAACTAGCAATCCATTGTTAACATATGTAAATTAAAGAGCAATTACAATTGATAATTATCTGTATTCCTAATATTTGAAAACTCATGTTTTCTCAAATTTATTTTTAATCACACGTTTTCATAATAAATATTTTGTATGTAAACTCAAATTTTTTTTTCTAGTTTTTAAAAAACACATTCTCCAAAATTTACAATTACAAAATTTATTTTGATGAAATAATGGAAGTCAAATAGGAGCTAACTTTATTATACTTTTTTGTCAGTTTCAAGAAAAGACTATTACACAGTCAAGATATTGGAAATTTAATACAATTAAATTTTCAAAACAAAAGGTAAAACATTTATCCTTTTATTTGGGAAATTCTATGCATGATTTTGAATTTGTTTGAGAGAGGCCTTTCAAATTAAAAATGATTTTTCAGAGAATGTTATAATTAAAAATTTGGAAAAATTACCGAAAGAAATTCTCAAAAATCTCTCCCAAATAACTCTGAATAAGTCCCATATTGATTTAGTTAAAAACGTTGATAAAGATTTAAGTTAAAGCTAATAATTAATTTTAAATACAAAATTTTTATCACATTTTAAATTATAAATGTTTTCAATTTTTTATTATAAAAAATCTATTTAAAAATATGATTTTTGGCAAAATCAAACTATGACTAAAAAGATAAGAATATTCAATTGTCAATTTATGTACAATGTTATTGTGCCTGAAATCAAGATTATGATTGTTTTTAAGATTTTTGGAATTTTGGTTACAACAGAAGCAAAGGTTGAAATCATTTCCACTTGACACGGCGGGAAAAAATGGATAGTGATTTTTTAGACACAGATTAGTCATAAATGTTAGCTTGTGTTGGACGGAGGAAATACGAATTAAATAAGAGAAATTTTTCTTTTTGAATAAAGAATAAATACAGTGCAAGTCTTACAACTATGTCAATAATATCTTAGTTTTGGGTGTAATATTACTTGCTCGCTACTTTTTATAGTCAATATATCATTTAAAATCAGATTGAAATACTTCAAATATTGTTGCGAACATATATGAAAATTTCTACGCTTAATTACTATTTAATTTGCTCCTTTAGATAATAAGATACTTTTTAAAGACTTTGTAAGTACATAATACTGGATGCTTGCATAGGTATACTACCTAAAATTCATCTTAAAATTTGACAAAGAATTTGATAATAAAAGAAATTTTAATTGATTATATATTATGTATTCATACATTAAATATTATACAATTGCAAATTTATCAATAAAGTTTATCGTTATATTTAATATTTCACAAAACTACATACGATGTTAGATATGAATATTTTTTTACAATTGAAGTAAATTTTAACTAAAAGCAGTGTAGTTCATTAAAATATCGTATATTTTCAAAAAATATTATTATATAATGATCATGTAGTATAATAGATTAATATAACGACGTACATAAGATGTTTTTTTGTCAATAAAAACGCATATTTATAAATGGAGGATGTGCCCAGCATTTTCGCGAAAAAAACATTGACCCATTTCTTTTTTCAAGTGTTCAAATAAGTTATTAAGCGATGATGTATATATCTATATATTTTATCAAAACATTTATATTTAGAAAAATAATATCACTTATAAGAAAAATAAGTAAAATTGACTGATTAAAGAACCAGATCAAACAAGCTTTTTATGTAATGTGTCAATCTATATTCCTGTAGTTTAATTTAGGCAAATTAGCTACAAATAAACTCTTCATAAGAACATTTTAGATATCATGGCCTTTTTTCAGAGTACATATTGTGACTAAAAAGTACTGGAGTGGGTAAATATGATACTCAAAATTAAAAATGAGGAGGGTGTTTATAATATTTTAAATGCAAGGGTGTCTCCATATTTGCCAAAAATCTTGAAGGAGTATCTGTGATATTTTCTCTAAAATAAAAGAAACTAACATTTTTTCATTTATTTTTTTTCTTCTTCTCTTCGTGCAAAATATTCGAGCCAACCTTATTTTGAGTTTTTATGAAAAAAAAAATTAATATAAAAAAGTAGAAAAGAAATTAGCGGCTAATTGTTATTCCACTATGTTTTATACTAATAAAAATTATAAATGTAGAAAATCGATGTTAAATTGCGATGCAGCTAGTGAAAAGATCCACACATAATTGTTAAGTTATAAATCATATTGAATAAAGATAAAAACATTAATTAGGGCATCACATCATCAACGTGAAGGCAGGATTTTAGGCTCCACGTAAACCCAATGGGAGGGAATTAAGAGTACCCCAACCATGTTTAATAAATACGAAGTATACATGGGAGCAGAATTTCTACTGAAGTGATACCTAGAGAAAAAAATATATTCACTAAATATAAATTTTTTTTTTTTTTTTGGTCCTTCAAAATTTAATGGGTTTGAGGGAATCCAAGCCTCCCACCACCCCTGCATGAGAGAATGACGTGCCAACCTAACATCTAGAATTTACACCAAGAATGGATGGATATGAAAGCACTTAAAAGAAGAGTTACTACCTCCCTTGTAACGAATATATGAATATTACAACCTATCACACAACATTTAATCAAAATCTTAATACGATAGGCAGTTGCAAGCTCTTCTTGTTATAAGACAAGCCAATTCGTAATAATTCGGTAATAGAACTTATATAACTTATTATGAATATTAAAGTTAAGAAAATAAAATAAGATGAAAAGAATCACATAAGAACACAACATTTAACGTAGAAATCCAAATTCGGAAAAATCATGGGCACGTGCTAATAATTTACTAAATCAATAGAAAGGAGTATAAAAAAGGATCTCGCAAGACTCTCAACTTATTCTCAAAATATACAAGTCTCTATTTATAATCTATATCATTTTACTTTTATATTCTCACAATGCTATGCAGTGTTCTACTTTACTCAAGTTTTATAAAGAGCCTAAATCACGTGTAGTGTATATAGGAATTCATTACAACTGAGCAAAAGGATTCATGTGCTTAGTGCAAACAATTCAGCCCCAATGTTCGTTGCAACACCATATTTTTCAAAATAAGTCAAATAGAGGTTTAATTGATAGTCTCTTATTGTGCCTCTACCTGAAACAATTCCCAGATTTCCCTTGGCTGTCCCATGTGATTAATTGAGTTCAAACTTACCGCCATTGGGGTTTAGCCACCGCACAATAACATGGTTTCTTTTAGGCCTCCGGTTCAACATTTTCGCCTTCTCATCGGTCATTGTCTCTGATATGATTTCTGGATCGTAAAATAATGACGATAATGAAATAAATAAGAAGAAAATAAACACCAAGATTTACAGGCCAAAAACCACGAGCAGAGGGAAAAAAACCTACTATAATCAAATGTAATTGTGTTTATAATATCAAGATCTCGATACCCTCTGGGAAAAAAAGGAATTAAACTCTAGGCGCCAGGACCGGTGTCACAGCTCCTCCCTCTATGTTGATTAGGGGGACCAGCACTGCAGCGTCGGGCCCTCTATTATTTTCTTTTTTTTTTTCGTTCTAAGTTGTTTTTTTAATCTCAAAATCCTTTTTCAGGCCAAACTTTCAATTTTTGATAAAATTTGATCTTCATTAATTATGACTCTCAAAAGCCAAACTTTTTAGATTTCTTTTATTCAATTAAACCCAAATTACATGAAATTTGGATCACACCACAATAAATCTCCACTTTGAAACAAATTTCATCACAAGAAATTCATGACACGTCTCCAAGTAAACAACATTCCTCCTCTTCCAAACAAGTCTCAGTTGACTAAATTAATGACAAACACCCACTAAGTTCAAGCAATATTCAAATTTAGCAATGGAAAATGATTTTGTCATCATATCAGCATGATTATTCTTGATATCAATTTTGCTCACTAAAATATCACCTCGAGCAATCACATCACACACAAAATGATACCTCTCGTGAAACATCTGATTCTTAGTCAAGAAATTTGCATTCTGACTATCACAAAATATTGTAGACATCTACAAGTTTTTATTGATTTCAACAATCAATCCTCTCAGCCACATAGCCTCCTTACATGCTCTGTAATGACCATGTATTCTGCTACCGTTGTAGACAAAACTACTGTATTTTGCAAAGAAGCTTTCCAGTTGATAGCACAGCCTCCAAAGGTAAGCACTTACCCTTTAAGTGATCTTCTCTTATCAAGATCTCCTGCATAATTTGAATCTACATACACAATGACTCCATCTGAATTTCTAATAAAATGCAAACAAGCATTAGAAGAGCCTCTCAAATATCTGAAGATCCACTGCATTGCTTTTCAATGTTCCTTATCAAGATTTGTCATGTGCCAAATCAGGTCTTGTACAAACCATAGTATACATCAGGGAACCAACTGCACTAGAATAAGGAACCCGAGACATGTAATCAATGTCTTCATCTGAATGACGACACAAGCTAAATGATAATTTGAAGTGGGCAGCCAAGGGATTATGACAATTTTCGCATTCACCATATTGAATCTTTGAAGTACCTTCTCAATGTATCCCTTCTGACTCAAATACAATATGCCAGCATTTCTATCTCTCAAGATTTTCATGCTAAAAATCTTCTTTGCTGCACCCAAATCCTTCATATCAATCTCCTTGATGAGTTGAAACTTCACTTTTCTAACCTCTATTTTATTTTTGGCTGCTATGAACATATCATCAACATATAATAACAAATATATAGTCGATCCATTATCTTCCTTTTTGAAGTACACACAACTATCATAATTACATCTGAAGAAATCATGAGTAGTTATGAATGAATCAAACCTCTTATAACACTGCCTCAGTGACTGCTTTAGTCCATACAAGGTCTTTTTCAANTATCATCAACATATAATAACAAATATATAGTCGATCCATTATCTTCCTTTTTGAAGTACACACAACTATCATAATTACATCTGAAGAAATCATGAGTAGTTATGAATGAATCAAACCTCTTATAACACTGCCTCAGTGACTGCTTTAGTCCATACAAGGTCTTTTTCAACAAGCTCACATAGTCTTCCTTTCCAGACTATGAACCCCTCTAATTGTTACATGTAGATGCTCTTCTCAAGTTTTCCATGTAAGAATGTTGTCTTGACATCCATCCACTCAAGCTCCAAGTCATTCTTAGCCACCATTCCAAGTAAAGCCCGGATGGAACTATGCTTCACAACTGGTGAGAACATATCTGTAAAGTTAACACTTGGAATCTGACTGTAGCCCTTTGCAACCAATCTAGCCTTGTATCTAGCATTTTCAATCTCTGATATGCCTTCCTTTTTTTTTGAACACTCATTTGCAGCGAAACAACATTTTTACCTCGAGGTAATTTCACCAGATCCCAAGTATTATTTTTGCTTAATGACTCCATCTCCTCCT
>CAIGRN010181211.1:0-15322 GCA_903798345.1 Fraxinus anomala | reverse complement strand
AGGAAGAAGCTTTCAAGCGGCTTCTACTAAGGCGAGTCTAATTTCTCCATACCTGGGTGTCTAGCCTCAGCACCTTGTAGTGCTTTACTTACATAATACACTGCTAACTGCTGCTGCATTTCCTCCTTCATTAGAATGGAGCTCATAGCTATTTTAGAGACTGCCAGATAAAGAAACAATTTCTCCTTGTTCAGCGGTTTGGCCAACAGTTTGGCTTTTCCTAGATGTTCTTTAAGGCTTGGAAAGCCTAATCGCATTCTTCGGTCCATTCAAATTTTTTTCCTCCTTTTCATATTTGAAAGAAGGGGGAGCTTTTGTGTTGCTCATGAAACGAATTTGCTTAAAGCTGCGACCCTTCAAGTGAAACTCTGAACCTCTTTAGATTTTGCCGGAGATCGCATTTTTGCAAGAACTCATATTTTGTCAATGTTTGTCTCAAAGCCCCACTAGTTTACCATGAAACCAAAAAATTGTTATCAACAAAACTTCTTTCGCCAGGTTAGGAGTTTTTCCTCCTAAACTTGCTAATTCTATGCCCAAGTAGGAGTAAGAAGAGAAATGGCTCCTTTTTATAGGTGTTTCCTCAATTTTTTCTTTCATTCGATTTTGCTGTGGGATTGGTATTAGTCATTAGTTAGTATTTATTACAAAAGAAGCATTGTTTCCTACTTTAAACTTCACTTCACATGTTGAGTTACTTTAATCCGAAGGCGAATGGTAACTTATTTTTCAAATCTTTATTTTTGCCTACAGATGTATCCTAGGTGATTGATATGCACTTTGATCAACGAAAATTCAGTAGGTGAATAATTTTAATAATTCACAAACGAAATTTGTCCCTGAGTCTGTTGGTGAACGTTTATGCATGTAATAGAAACGGATGTCGTCTGTAGGTTATTTTTTGTTGATAAAAACGTGTTGAAATAATTTTTTGTTTTTTTTTAAATCGATTTATCTCACCTATGGGAAGTTCGTAGGTGAATAATGCACATATGAGCCAATGTAAGTGAAAGTTAATCGCATTCCCAAACGGAAAATCCATTACTGATTAGTGTAGGTAAAATGCTATTACTTTTACCAATTGATAACCCATAGCTGATTACTAGTGGAACCACATCTCTGAGAACTTAAATGTTAAATCTTCGACATGATCGTTCATATTGTTCACATTTTTGCCAAAGGTGAAGGCTTCATACCTTTAGAAGGTAATGAATTCTACAGTATTTCAAAAACTTCGAATTGGTACAGTCCCTAGAAGGGAAAACAATTATGCTGACGATGAATAATATAAATAATCAAATCGAAATTGACATTTTTTTTTGCATCTCGTTATCAATTGTGTTATATTGATGAAGTGATAATATATAAGATTGCTAAATTAAAAACTAAAACACACTTAATTTTGAATAATGAGCTTTATAGCACAGGGCTCAAAATGACAAGCATCATACAATATACAAATTTTCCACAAAGCACAAAAAATTTCTTCATTGCTCCAAAGATTCTGATATAAAAATATAATTATGACTTTGTTTCATGCCTACCAACTGGCATGGTAGGTTGGAATTACTTTGGATTCTCTTTCTCAAAGCAGTACTATATTATAATACATTGAAATTTACAAACAAAATCTTTCAGTCTCTCTTTCTTTACAGCTAGGGCTGGGCGTGGGTTGAATTGAATTGATTCTGAGTTCAACCCAAACCCAACTCAATATGTTTGGTTTGATAATAATTCAAACAGAAATCAACCCATTCATGGTTGAAACTCAATCCAATCCAAGCCGACCAAACTTGGGTTGTTTTGAGTTGGGTTGATTGGTTTGGACTTGAGTTTAATTCAAGTTGGATACTTTTTGGTTGGAACATTTTTCGTTGAATTTGAATGATTTTTAAATTTGATACCATTTCAATTTGGATCAGTTTCAGTTACATTAAAAATGATGATTTGAAAGGCCTTAAATATATTAAAGTTGGATCAATAGTCCATAGGATTAAGTTTCATTCCAATAGAACAATATAAATTAAAAATATTGTAAAACTTATTAAATAGATTATACCATGATCAAATTAAATACATATTAAATAACTCTAAATACATGTTGAATACTTGCATATTATACGTATTAAATAAAATAAATTCAATCTAAATACTAAAAATGTTAAATCATCCAAACTCAATGCAAAATCTCACCATTCAATCCAAGTGTTTAGTCAAAAATCACGTAAAAAAAGAGTCGAGAAGCCGAGACACGATGAGAGGTAAAAGAGACATGAGGTAGGGGAGAATTTTGATCATTAGGTTTTTGATTTTTGGTTTTAAGTTCTTTTTAATATTTTTTAATTTATTAGGTTGGGTTTAGTTTGATTGGGTTTCAATAGATAACTCAAAACCCAACAAATCCCGACCTAGAATTTCATTTCCTAATCCGAACTTAATCCAATTGAACTAAAAAACCAATCCAAACCGATTGGTTTGGATTATGTTGATCGGTTTGACTGGTTCACATTGGTTTTTGCCCGACGTTATTTACGACAAATATGATGCTTAAATAAATTGTGTAATATATACTTGTCGATATTAAAGAAGAAAAAGGTTAAAAAATTATTTATTTCTGTTTGATACTATAGATATGCATACCAAATATGTGGTATGAGTTTCGTGTGAAAATTTGATGTTTCCTTGATACAACCACACTATTTTAGAGATGGAAAGTAAAACTTTGTAATAGATGTGGAATGAAAGAGAAAATTTTTGCATACAAAATGCTGGGTTTACGCTTAGAAGACCAGTTGAGCTTCATTTAATTTTTCTTGATACTTAAGTTCTTGATGTCTAATTTTTTGTAGCATTACGCCATCCAAGAAATTCGTTTATTGGTCAAATATTTTGCACGTGAGTATTATTTTTAGAGCACGATGAGTAGTAACTCGAATCCAACTCCTCTTTGTTTCTCAATCCATTCATCACCAATAATCCTCATCCTCCCTGACTACCAAAAATGTAGATGCCCTAATTTCGGTTGGTATTCATTTATTAAATTTTTTTTAGTTTTATACAATTATCAAAGGAAATGTCTATGGAAATTCCTGAAATGTTTTTGTTACGCCATGAAAAACTAGAACCATGAAGGAACCCAATTAGACTACGTGGAAAACAGTTCGGGGGCCCATGCCCCATACGTTGGCATAGGGCAGCTCAGCCACAGGATGGCGAACCGATTCAGGTGCGAGCGACCCACCTCTACCTTATAAAACACCTTGACATACCCCTATACAAGCAGACCCCATCGATAGGGTCGGCCCAGGACGAGGCAGTGGCGAGATCTCGAATGAATTTCACACCATATGAATTGACAAGACAACTCACTGCCATTACCATTGCCGTCATCCTGTTTGATCAAGTCTAAAGTACAAGTTAGGTTTTATGAACACAAAAATAGTAATAGCATTTAAGACTGTGATTGATTGATACATATGACAAGAAAGGGAAGTCATTTGGATAAGGCCACGTGCACTATCATCTAATGGACTTCATTTATTTTGCCCAAGTATAAAACCTCACACTTAGTGCTATTAAAATGTAATGCAAGTTTAGACTCTCAAAGTTATATTCTTGCAACCCACATTTTTTATTGTTGACTCCCAAGTCGACCCCCTTTTTATTTATTGGAGGCTCACGTTCAAAACTCTCCCATACCCTAAACTACTTTCCCAACTGACTTGATCGTCGGAGTGCGCGCAGCCAACTCCATCCTTTTCGGAGAAGGCCACGTGTGCAGGAATTCAACTTGCGTGGACGTAAGAGGCTTTGAGATTTGTTGACCATATCATTGGTACTTTTTTGGGGTCAACAGATTAGTACCTTATGTAGGAATTTCGATACCATAACCACGAACATCCTTTTGGTAAAAGCCATCTCAAGCAGAACCTTGGAGAAAGGCTAGGTTCTTGAAGAAAGAACTGTCGCAAAGAAGGAACATCTAAAATATCTACCTTTAGCTCGAAGTCGGATACCTGCTATGAGTTCTGCCACCACGGATCGCAGAATAGAAATAGGTAGCAAGAGGTTTCTGAAGAAGAGGTCCTCCGCACAAATGTGAACATGCGTCATCCCCATCACCAACACAGGTGAGGCGGTACCACAACACGCTTAGCTAGGGAAGTAGAGAAAATGGCCACAAATATGAAAAACATGGCCCAGTAGAACGCTTCCATGTAGCAGTTACTCATGCAAATGCACCAAAGGCAGGATACCAGGTGCCTCAACATGGAATGTTTCCCTAAGAAGGTAAGGAGAAAGACACGACAGGATACCCTCAAATGTATGGCAGGGATGTCAGCCCAGCGGAGCGGAGGTGGAAGTAGACACCTCCACCAACTACGTCACAAGTCGAACCAACGATAACATACCGCATGAGGAAAACTTTCCACCATAACATAATCAAGAGCGTAAACCTCAAAGGTCCAACATTGTTTTTGATCGAATTGGACCCTCAAGGCCTATGAATAGGTCTCATCAGCCACCCCTATTCAAAGAGGGCAAGAACTATACTAAGAATATGAACCTCATGGGATTCCACCTCCGCCTAGAAATAGACGAGAGAAAAGGGACGAGGCAAATTTGAGAAATCAAACAAAAACATCACAACCCCCTCGCTACAAAGTAGAGGAAAATGATTCTAATGGTCCATACAGATCATTTGAGTTGGATGATGATGATCAAAGTTTGCCTTTTTCCTAAGAATTGGGAAGTGTCCCAGTTCCAAATCACTTTGTGTCCCCAAAGATACCAAATATGAAGGAAGGGTTGATCCGACAAAGCACATCAACAACTACAAGACCTACATGTCTCTACGAGAAGCCTTGTTGGTGCTAAAATGCACTTTTCATCTTACACTAACCTGGGCTGTAGAAATTTGGTACAGCCGTATCCCAGCGACAACAATAGAAGTTGGCCAAATCTTAAAAAAGTCTTTTTAAACCAGTATCTGTCTAGCAAAGAAGGAGAAGCCCCCATTCAAAGGCTGTAAGACATGAGGCATTAGGCAAGTTAAACCGTGAAAAGCTACTTGGCTCGTTTCACAAATGAGATGACATATTGCGAACATGTTACGGATAGAGGGGCCCTTTATGCTCTAAGAGGAGACCTCAACATGAACACCCTATTCTGGAGGGATGTACGAAACAAAAATCTCACTTCTTATGATGCTTTGGTGGAAATGATAGGAATCAAAATTGTTAATAATGAGCTGATTGACCAACATAATAGAGCCTCACTGGGACTCCCACCACCTCAAAGACAGCGAAGAGTCTCTGTGTCCCACTTGGTAGACCAGTAGTGGACCTAAGCGAGACATACAATCGTCCCCACCTCAGGACGAACATTGGCCACGATCATGCTAAATGTAGTCTCCTCTTTAGCATATGAAGAGGTCGGGCCTGAGGCTCAAAGGCAGCCGAATTAATCCAGTGAAAGAAGCTGAGGGGTGAAACATGAAGCCACGAGATAGGAAATACTACACCTACCATCGAACTAATAGCCACAGCACTGAGAATTGCCTGCTATGGTTGTATCATGAAGAACCAACAGGCCCCCCGCATTGATAGAAGAAGTGCTCGTCAGACGTAAAGAAGTGTACCTCAGCCTAGGCGAGAGAGAGAACCAAGGCACAACGAGGCAAGGCGACACCGCAAGAATGAATCGCCTTGACGAGAGCACGAAGAAGAAGGAAACATGTCAAGAGGGCAAAGGATTAGTAGAGAGCCTCCAGCTAATGATGATAATGTCCCCATTAAAGAAATTGACACCATCATAGGTGGTCCACACACATGGGGAGAGTCCAGGAATGCCCAAAGGAATTACGCGAAAGAAGCAAATGACCCTCTCATGACGAGCTATTTGATCAATAGCACTGGCCGCGGATCTGAGAACACCCCACCAATAACCTTTTGTCCAGCGGACACCGTGGGAGTTCATTATCCCCACCGTGACGCATTTGTGGTATGAGCCGTTGTAGCTAATAATGGGCTAAGGCGCATGTTGGTTGAGAATGAGAGTTCCATTAATATTCTATTTGGAATCATCTTTGACAAAATGATGGTGGATCACGAACTCATTCCCATGACCGCCCCCTTATATGGCTTTACTGGTGACAACATTGTTCCCAGGGAAGAATCACATTGGCAGTAGAGATGGGAGAGCCTCCACTTACGGCCCATCACTTCATGGAGTTCCTCATCGTAGACCACCGATCTACCTACAAAGGGGTGATGGGATGATCTGCCTTAAAAGAACTTGAGGCTGCTATATCCATACATTACCTATGCATGAAGTTCCCAACCAAGGGAATAATTGTTATAGATTCAGGTGCGAGCGGCCCACCTCTCCCGCATAAAACACCTGGAGAGACCCCTATACAAGTAGACCCCATCAACGGTGCCAGTCCAGGAAGAGGCAGTGGCGAGATCTTGAATAGATCTCACACTATGTGAATTGACAAGACAACTCACTGCCACTGCCATCGTCACCATCCTGTTTGATCAAGTCTAAAGTACAAGTTAGGTTTTATGGACACAGAAATGGTAATAACATTTAAGGCTAGGATTGATTGTCGTATATGACAAGAAAGGGAAGTCATTTGAATAAGGCCACGTGCACTATCATCCAATAGACTTCATTCATTTTGCCCAAGTATAAAAGCTTACACTCTGTGTCATTCAAATGTAATGCAAGTTTAGACTCTCAAAGTTATATTCTTGCTACCCACATTTTTAATTGTTGACTTCCAAGCCGACCCCTTTTTTATTTATTGGAGGCTCACGTTCAAAGCTCTCCAGCACCCTAAACTATTTTCCCAATTGACTTGGTCATCAGAGTGGGTGTGATCAACTCCATCCTTTCTGAAGAAGGTCACGTGTGACTAACGGTTCGTCCAAGTGTGCAGAAATTCGGCTTGCGTGGACGTGAGGGGCCACGAGGTTTGTTGGCCACATCATTGGTACGTTTTTTGGGGTCAACAATTATAATTAATTTTCTATTTATTTGTTTCTTTTACCTACGGATAGTGATGGAATATAACAAACTAGAATTTTCATCCGTAATTTAATTTCTTATTTTATAAACTTACAATAAAATAATTCGTAGGTAATATGTTGGTAAATTTTCGTCTTCTCAAAAAATGAGGGCGGGGAGCAAGGGTGAGATTGTTGGGGTGGTTGGAACTGGAAGGAACTTATGTTCTATTATTAAGCTTTAGTTTCTAACTTTTGAGAACTATAATATAAAATTAATTTTAACCACATATATCAGAATCTCATATCTTTTGGGGATTGTATAGATGAATTAGGAGTCATTGAGTTCGAGTATGGAACATGAAGAAAGAGTCGCCGGATTTACCTGTCGTCTACCTAATGCTTGAGCGGAAAAAATAAAATTATTGTCGCCCGTCTATCGCTTGAGCAACACACCTCTCGCTCGCCTGTTGTTACCTTAGCGCCGGGCAGTGGTGTTATACGTGAAATCCTAGTGGGTGATATTCAGGAGTTCTATTTATCTTATACTATCCAAATATCTCATATTATAAAATATTCAAAGCCCATTACGTTTTGGTGGTGGTTGATCGTTATATTATATTCTCGTCATATCATTTCAAGATCCAAGAACACATCCAATTGATTCTTGAGATCAATCAATCACAAGTGGGAAAAACATCGAATTCAAATAATCCAAAACACCAACTTCCTAGATATAATCAGAAATGTACTTGCTCAATAGCTTTCAGAGGTTGCTGAAGATTAATAGAGGTTGGACCAGAAGCACACGAAGAGTATAAGAATAAGGCGTTCTTGGTGATCTATAAGAGATGACATTTCCAGAAAATCGAGAGTAGGAGTTAGTGAAGCACGTTCCAGTAGGTTTTGAAGATTGTAGGAATTAGATCAGCGACTCCAGTGGATTTTTCTAGGCTGAATCATACTGAAAATTCTTATTGTCTATCGTGGAGATTATGGACTTGGTCCCGGAATTTTTATCCAGTTAAGGATTTTCTCCGTCAATAAATCTTGTGTTATTTACTGCTTTGATTATTATTGTGGTAATTCAACATAGGATAATTCAACTTGATTGACTAAACATCTAGAACAATTAAAAAGTGACTTGTTGCTGTTAATTTGTAATTTTAATTCCGCGTTATTCACGTATTCACTCTCCTCTACATGATTTTGAAGTCAAAGTCGTAACTTTCATGTGGCATTACGAGCTTTAAATGTTGCTGATATTATATAGTTATAGAACTCATTTATTATCATTGCTTGGTTGGTTAACTGCCTTAAAATCTATTTTCCGAAATCTGTTTGACGAATCACTAAATCTAATTAGATAAAATCCGTTGCAACCCCATCAAACCATATTAATTTTCGAGATTAATTATGCTATACAATAACAATATAAAGATATAATATGTAGTTCTTTAAACAATTTTTGTGACAGAAAATTTGTCTTTGTATGAAAGTGTGTATTTATTACAAACAAAACAATATAATCACAGGATCACAAAACCACCATGGTTTTCCTGCTGTAAATTATGCCAAAAAAACTGCAAATTTTATGTCTGTTGAACCTCCCATGCGAGGTATCAAGGAAATTGTTTGATAAAATTGAGGATTTCACAATCAAGATTCTTCGACAACGCAATCTGTAGTAAGATTCTTGTTTTCTAAGAAGTGTTCGACTTGAAGCTGCTGGGGTTTCATACGGCACAACCTAGGCCTTTGGCTTCTGATACTTTCACGATTCTGAGTCTCTTGCAGGATGACATTAACATACTGCACAAGAACATTCGTAAACAAGATTAGTATACACATATATTAATGTCTATCATATTGGTCGTGTCCAATACTGCATATCAAAATACATCCAGGCATTATTTGTATCTGTGTTTACACACAGGGAGGGAACTTACTCCCAAGGAACATCTCCAACAAGCATCAAGTCACCATCTTCATCTTCATATGCAGGAGCAAATTCTGATCCTTTGTAGCCTTCCCTCTCTGAGTACTCACCTATAGTGAATAGAATTAAGACCATAATTTTATTAGAACAAAACCACAACCATAATAGAAATCCTATTATAGCTTCTATGTAAATTGTCCACTACTAGAATATTATCGAGTTAAAATCTTGTATACTGTATTAGACATAATATTTCATATCAAATGTGTCCTCTTAATATATATTATAACTCGTTAAGATAATAATACAAGAAATTAAGGAAGTATTCTTACCTATACTGACTTTGAACATGTTTTCTAAAGCCTTGAGGAGCTCTGGGTATCCATTATAAACTTTGAGATCAACCTTTCTAAGATAAGGGGCTCCATCCATGCTTACTTTCACATACATCCCAGTTTCAGATTCTACTTTCTTCGGCTGGAAATTGTTTTTCCGGTAGGACCTCACAGGTGGCCATCCAACTATTTGAGCCCTGAAATCAAGTACCAATCCGTTAGGTCAAAAGACTTTACATAAACTTCAGTATATTAAGCTCTACAAAGTCGAACAAATTTGATGCATGACTTACTTTGTTGCAGATGAGATTTCATGCTCAGCAGATTTTGCAGCAGAATTAGCCTTTGATTCACTGTCATCAACAGACTCAGGTGAGGCTCTCTTGTTATTCTTAGCAGAACAACCCATGAACTCAGATTCATCTGTGCCTGGCAATCCCAATCTCAGCTCAGTTTCCTTAAGATTCAGATAATTTTCCTGAGCCATTATTACTTTAGGTAATTTCCTAAATGAATTTTGCTCCCGAAAAACCCTTAAATATCAAAGCAAAGTTTGTGAACAATTATCCAATGAATTTCTTGAATAAGCTCAACCCTCTGTTTTCAAGTTTTCAGCTGATATTATCAAGGTAAAATGCTTTGATGTGAAGACAAATGAAAGGGGTTGCTACATAGATATTTGATACTTACAAAGGGAAGAAGGATTTGGCCTTGTTATGAGTATCAACTGCATAAATTGCGGACAAAGGCAAGTTAAACTGTCGGCTGGAGTGGCAGCACCTTTTGAGGCAAGTGCTCCTCTATTCAGGGGACAGGAGAGGGACAAGCTCAGCCGCCCACATGGATTACCTTTTTGTGAAATCAAATGGGGGACGGTCAAGATGCGTTTTGAGGGAATGAGGGAGTAGAATCGGGAGCGTTGAATCCTGGGGTGTGTTGTGGGTGAGGGGTTTGGGGGTACAAGCCATGTGAATGGAAACTAGGATGGCTCATATGGAGCAGTAAGAATTTGATTTTATGGGTAGAATTCTCATTGATACTCGGTTTAGTTTTGATGGGTATGGCAATTACAAGACTCGAACTCGAACTATGAGGCCCGACCTAAGCTGCCTATTTTGGGCTAGGAACAAGGTCGGGTCATGTTTGAGGTCGGGTATGGTATTGAGGTCGGGTATAATCCTTGGGACCCACCCATTCTCTTGACCTTATCACACGTTTCCTACGAATACTAGTCCTATTTAAACATAAACTCATAGCTAAACGAATTCGATCTTAACCCAATCTGTGCAGTTCTAACAGAACACGAATACCTTGGACTAGCTAAGGAAAGTTGAATCCTTTTAGGACTCAACTTCCAACATCTATAAATACATGACCAAACATTATTGTTCAGGTACATTTTTCATTACGATTCCAGCATACAATCTCTTACATAAATTCTCTCTGTGTGACTTAAGTATCGGAGAGGCAACAAAGACACATCTCGACACCTTTGTTTTAGATAGTGAAGACCAGATCGTGCGGAGTTAGAAGTGGTGCCCACAACTTGAATGATACTCCGGGAAGACCGCTCCCAAGACTATGGAACACTGAGAACTTGAAAATTTATTACAAGTAATTGATGGTCAAGCAACCAGGTACTTACGGCAATTGGTTTTCTATTGCGTACTTAGGGAGTTTTTCTTTGTATTTTTTTTTTTGTTTTTGTTCTAGTTCGAGCTTGCACGCCCTCAAACAGTTTAGTCTCCAGTTATTCCTTGTATTTTTTACTCTCATTATTTGAAATGTTATTTCGATGATATGAACTCATACGAAATAAACTAGCATAAGGTCGTGCTTCACGCATACAGCTAGTACAATCTAAACTAGCATAAGGTCCCGCTTCGCGCATGCAACTAGTACAAAATAAACTAGCATAAGGTCATGCTTCGCGCATGCAGCTAGTACAAAATAAACTAGCATAAGGTTGTGCTTCGCGCATGCAGCTAGTATAATCTAGACCAGGATAAGGCCGTGTTCCATGCACGCAATTGGTACAAATCACACCAGCATAAGGTCATGCTCCGCGCACGCAGTTGGTACAAATCACGCTAGCTTAAGGCCGTGCTCCTCGCATGCAGCTAGTACAATTTACACTAGCCGTGCTCCACACATGCAGCTAGTACCATTTAAACTAGCATAAGGTCGTCCCCAACGCATGTAGCTGGCACCTCGTAGACAGGAGCACAATACCCCGACCTAGGTCACAAAAATTTCCACATACTAAAAGATATTCCTAGGTCGAGATCGAGCAAATCAGATATAAAACTCGATCTCCTCTGGCTTTAACCTTAAACCTCGAGCTCAATTGCCCAAAGAATGGACAAGTGCGAGGCTTGAGCTAAATTGATTTTGAACCTTGAGCTCCACTGCACAAAGAATGGACAAGTACAAAGCTCGAGCTAAATTGATTTTGAACCTCGAGCTATTGGCCCAAAAACCAGGCAAGTACAAAGCTCGAGCTAAAACTGAATTGGACTTCAAGCGTCGAGCTCAGTTGTCCAAAAATTGGACAAGTACAAAGCTCGAACTATATTGGCCTTCAATGTCGAGCTCAATTGTCCAGAAATTGGATGAGTATGAAGCTCGAACGTAATTGGTGCTAGACTCGATCTCACTTAACCGAAACTTGACAAATGGAAAGATCGAGCTTGTTGCTATTTAAAAACCTCGATTTATATGTTCAAATAAAACACTCGACCTAAAAATACTAAAACAACGACGTACACGAACACATAATAACCAAAATGTCGAGCTTTCATTAACTGGCCCTGTTCGGCCAATGTACATACAATTTTTCCAAAATAGAAACAACAAAAAATGCTAGCTACGCTCGAGGTGGGGATTGGTCAAATTCGGTTGCTTCGGTATGATCAGCTCGATCATCAGTCTCAGCCTGATCTCCCTCATCTTCCACCTCGATCTCTGAAGTAGAGAGCTCGAGCTCGTTCGCTAGCTCATTGACCGAATTGATCTTCTCAACCACTGGTTTCAAGTCCTTGGGAAGTTTGGTCCTCAGGAAAGAGCGAGCCAGCTTCAGCCTATAGTAATAGGAACCCGAACCATATTGCCCGAGCAGCGTCTCGTATTCTTTTGACTTTTTGAAATCATCAGTGGCCTGATCTCGAGCCTTTCCAAGCTTTGTCTCGAACTCTTTCTTGGCATTCATGAGTTCGAGCTTAGCCTCTTCGACCTTATCCTTGGCAACCCTTATCTGGTCTCGATTCGAGCAAGGTCGCGCTCAACCTCGAGCTCTCGAATGTGCCACTCATTCTCTTCATATTGGGCCTCGAGTTCAGTCCTCTTGCTCAAGGATCCTAGACTCCTCAAGGCCAGACCTTGGGCCATGCTCAGAGCCTACATTATCGAGCTCGTGAGTATTGGATCAGACTAAGTAATGACAATAATGACAAAGTTAGTGGCTCAAGGTAAACACTTATCTTCAAGGTTATAAACTCGACTCACCCCCTCATCGGGATGGACCATTTTCTGGTACTTGGTCACCAAGCTCGGGATCAGTGGACATCGAGCGTGCTCCTTTAGTGCAGATTGAGTCAGAGGCCCATTGTCCTCCAAGTCAATGACCTTTGGAGTACCTCGATGTGTGGAGGTACAAGTTGGTGGACGAGGCGAAGGCTGAGGTTGAGATGTTTGCCCAGGCCTACTTGGGGCTTTGCTCGATGCTGGCTCTTGAACTCGTTTCTTTCCTTCTGGTGGGGTAGGAGCCTTTGGCTTCGGGCCTTTGGCCTTCCGGTGAACGTTGGCAAGGAGGGCTGACGGATCGAAAGATATTTCCATATCTGCAAAAAAGAACAAGTCACTTGTACGACCTTAGTTTCGAGTTACAATGAAAACACAATAAGAGTTCAGGCTCGTACCCTCGATTTCCCTCACGTTGGCGAGATCGAGGGTGTCATCCTCGAGCAGGTAATCAACTTTGGCTGTGACAGGGTCGTAGTTCACTAGCCTTAATCTATCCCTCNACAAGTCACTTGTACGACCTTAGTTTCGAGTTACAATGAAAACACAATAAGAGTTCAGGCTCGTACCCTCGATTTCCCTCACGTTGGCGAGATCGAGGGTGTCTTCCTCGAGCAGGTAATCAACTTTGGCTGCAAGGGGATCGTAGTTTACTAACCTCAACCCTTTCCAAAACCTCGAAGTATGCTTGACCCTTATTAAACCCATCCTTGTCATGGATCTTCTACATCGAGGTAAATGGATGGTCGGGGTTCTGAGGCTTAACAAAGAAGAAGAGCTCTTTCCAACGCCGAAGAGAGCTGGGTATGTCTGGTGTCCTAAACCCCCTCTTGGTCGATAGATACATGAAACAATTGTACCCCAGGGAGAATTTCAAATAAAAAACCAACCTTAAAAGATCGACTCTAGGCTCAACCCCAAGGTATCGACATAAAATAAAAAATAAACTAAGAGTCTCCACTCGTTCGGGACCAATTGGCCTGGACATATAAGAAATGAGGTCAGGAAATCAATGAAGAACGGGTGAAGGGGCTACCTAAGCCCGGCCTTAAGGGCATTCTTAAAAAATGTCATCTCTCCATCTCGAGCATCTAATATAGTTTCATGGGATTCGAGGGTCCTAATATCACAAAGGGGCATAACCTCGAACTCCCTAGCAATTTTTATCACAACGTGCTCTTTATACTTGGTCGCTACTCTTGGGGATCGCCTCGACCTCAGGGTGCAAATCTATAGGTATGGCCATGGGGACGTACCTGCTACCTCGAGACTATTAGTAGCCGAACTCCTAGAGGATCGACTACTACTAACACTCGGCCTATCACTAATGCTACTCGACATTAGCACTGGAAATAAATAACTTAAAGGTACGAACACTTACCTCTTAAAAAGAGATCACTCACAAACCCCCTTAAAGCTCGAACTCGAACTGCTTTTACTGAGAAGTTGGGAGTGAAAAAGTGAAAAGTGAGGGGGTGAAAATGGGGTATTTATAGGGGAAAGAGGACTATCAAAGGTCTCGTAATCCTGGCATTTGGATCAGGCCACGTGTCAAGCATCCAAGGTCGATGTTGTCCTGCCCCATACATGCTCGCCACGTGTCAATACAACTGTCATGCACCGGCATCATTACAAGTTCGATCTCATGCTGCTCGTGGCATTACAAGTACGATCTCGTGGGTATCCTAGCTCGGCGTATCCTAAGCTTGTCCTAGGCCTTTTTTTCTCGGTGTATCCTAGCTCGCAGCTCGAGACTGGGACTTTTTAATTGCGATCTAGATATACGAGGACCTGTGATGGGTATGGCAATTACAAGACTCGAAGTCAAACTATGAGGCCCGACCTAAGCCGCCTATTTTGGGCTACGAACAAGGTCAGGTCATGTTCGAGGCCGGGTATGGTATTGAGGTCGGGTATAATCCTTGACCCACCTATTCTCTTGACCTTATCACGTGTTTCCTACGAATACTAGTCCTATTTAAGCATAAACTCCTAGCTAAACGAGTTCGATCTTAACCCAATCTGTGCAGTTCTAACAGAACACGAATACCTTGGACTAGCTAAGGAAAGTTGAATTCTTTTTTGGACTCAACTTCCAACATCTATAAATCATGATCAAGCATTATTGTTCAGGTACGTTTTTCATTACGATTCCAACATACAATCTCTTCCATAAATTTTCTCTGTCTGACTTAAGTATCGGAGAGGCGACGAGGACACACCTCGACGCCTTTGTTTCAGGTACTAAAGACCAAATCATGCGGAGTTAGACCAGCTGGTTCGAGTTCATTTAGGTACACGTTTTTGGTAGCATCAAGTTTGAACCTCATTAAAATTGAATCTAAATTATTTATGCTCACTAAAGGTGGACGTGTAGGGGTAGAGGTGACTCCCATGTGAATGGAAACTAGATTAACAAAGCCATCTGGTTTCATGGTTAGAACATTAATCAATGTTACTCAACTTGATTTGATTCTCAATTAAATCAGACTCAATCAAATCATATACTTGCTCCA
>CAIGRN010181210.1:0-18830 GCA_903798345.1 Fraxinus anomala | reverse complement strand
CAAATTTTAATTAAATACCGAATTAGAGTCTAACTCTAATTCATTTAAATTTAAAGATGGGACAATTTAATTAAAATCTAATTCTAATTAAATATCAAATTAGAGTTCAACTCTAATTCTATAAAATTTTAGGGTGTGACAATATAATTAATATCATATTTTAATTAAATTTCAAAATAGAGTCCAACTCTAATTTCAAGAAATTACGACGAACTTATTTAATTAAAATTAAATTTTAATTAAATACCAAATTAGAGTTCAACTCTAATTTCAAGAATAATTTAATTAAAATCAAATTTTAAAAAAATATTAAATTAGAGTATTTAGATTGAATTAACATTTTAATTTATGATGAAACTCCTAAAAATAAAATAAAATTCAATTTAGGGTCAAAGTTTAATATTTAAATTAAAATTCAATTTTAATGAAAATATAAAATCCTTTAATTTTAAATAAAATTTTAAACGGGTCAAAATTGAAATTTCAAGGTCAAACATTTTAAAACACCTTTCAAATCTATTTAAAAATTGCAATCTGACCCCTACTTTTAAAATTATAACTAGGCCCTTCTATTAACTTAATTGCACAATGGGCCCTTGATTTAAAAATTACAAATTGACCCATATATATCATAATTGTAGACATGGGCTTGCAATTTCAGAAATTGCATCAGAGGTTGTTGCCCCGCTTTCACCTCATCTCACCTGATCCTGAAAACCCTAATGTTTTTCTACGGGTATCGACGACGGCGTGGCATCTGGCCAATGTGGTGAGTCACAAGGGCCCACCACAACCACTACGCTACCAAAGGCAACGTCCAACAATGCCTCGAGTTGCAACGATGCCATCGTACGCACGTACGGTTGGCGTTGCTACGACAGTCGCAATAGCATGGCGCTACACTTGAAAGCAGCGGCGCTGGCTACTACATTTCACATCGGCTGCAAGCGCCATTGCATAGTGTACTTCGGCATGCACAGTCCTGCGTGGCTCTTGTTGCGCCGTGCTGCCAGCAGCGAGTTCACCGCCCACGACCTTCCTCTATTCCAATAATTTTTATTTCTTTTAAATTGCTAGAAACAAGAAATTAACAATCAACTTTTGATTGCTCAAACATGCAAAACAGTTTCTAACAAACACAAAGTAGGCTCTGATACCACTGTTAAAAATTTACTTAATATGTACAGCGAAAAATAAATTATTTTTCAATTCTCACCAAGGATCCACTTTGTGTTTAGATAGAAACTATGATAAAAATTATATCTTTGATAAATTCTGTAATCTCCTTTGTTGATCATGGAACACGAATAATCTAAATTTGAAATCCACAGCTGTTTAATAATTCAATCTCCAATGGAAATCCACACAGGGAACAAGAATTAGAGAATTATGTTTTCTCTTTTCTTGTGATTGTAAGAATATCAATTGTGTTCAGTTCACTTTTTCTGAAACCGTAATGGCTTATTAATATAAGTTCAAGTGGATTTGGTCTGTTTCTTAAACTTAACCCGATTTAATATTTAATTAATCAAATTAATTAAATTCAATCCATGAATTAATTAATCTAATTAATTAATTTGGACCAATTAACACGCAACTCAATTAATCAATTGTTAATCAATTGTCCAACACTTGTTAATTAATTAATTGGTGAATCTCATTCCTCTGGTTCTCTTTTTATGTGTGATCCATCGGGTTCCCGATCACGATGCCTAACGACATGAATTATTATTTTGATCTAATCAAAATCAATAAATTAAATTACCCCTTTTAATTTATCACAAATTCACATTCGTCGTCCCAAATTGACATCTAACAATGTGTTTGGACAATATGTGACGAAAAATATCACGTGGTATGACAAAATCAAACTTGTTTGTTTATCGTGAAGTTATAATCCTTTCGTCAATATGTTCCGATCAATTACGAGATATTGATATGTGTCAATCTCAATTATTGATTATATCTTTCATCTCACTATTAAGTCAATATAAGTCGAAAATTCCTTTTCGACTTATGAGTACATCTTGGCCAAAGATTTCGTTTGTAACTTAACTGAATGAAATGTAGATCATAATCTTTTATTAACTAAGAGTGATAAATTCTCTATTGATCTTTCACAATCTTCATATGATTATTTGACACATCCAAACGATGCCGTATTAGCAACCTTTGGCAGAGCAACATCTAGTATCACCAAAGTATGATTGTTCTCATATAAAGTAATGTGATGACATCAAGTCAAATGACCAATTTTACTACCGAACATTAGAAATTAACCACTGACACTCGGATAGTTATCCATGTCGAATCTCTCCAGTGGGTCTCCAATGCTTTGTTTTATAACAAAACATCAACTTGTTTATTTAAGTGTAATCACACTTTAACTTGTGCGATCAACTACTTACTTTCCAAGTAAGAAATGCCACACGTGATGGTCCATCCGCAATAATGATATACATATCTTGTTATTACTCATGACCACGGATGACTTAAGATTAGTCATATTGTAATTTGTATATCACAATCACCACTCCTTGTAATTAACAAATCACCAAAACTTGAATCTATGGATTCTATTATTTAATTTATTAGAATATTAATTCAATTAAATAATAGATCTTGCCATAAATATGCATCGATTATATATATATATAAAGTGTTTATGTCCAAAGTTGATTGGACCTAGGGCAACACTTACAAACTCCCACTTGCACTAGGTCCAATCACTTATGTATCATATACCATAAGAGTCTACATGACGTGATCTAGGGCATAACACTTACAGAAAAAGCGTGTGAATCAACCTGCTAGTGATGGAGATGGTGGTGAGATGTGACGATAATAATGGTGAGTTGTTTGATGGCCAATCATAGCATGATGGACTTGATGGAAGTGGTGGCATGGGCTTAATATCGCTCTAGATCTAGTGATGGGTCGAGATGGTGCAGATCAAGTGGTGACTAAAGATGGTGATGATAATGGTGAAGATACTAGTGGTGATGTCAATTGTGGTGAATGCAGTAGTGGTACAGATCGACGTTGATGGTAGTACTGGATATATGCGGTTTCAACATCAACTTTGGTGGTGTTCTGGAAGTCGATAAACGTTAAAACTACTCTGAAATTGAACCTTACCATAAGATTCTCAATCAAATTATGCACAATATAGTGGTGGCAAAGGGCCGAGCCTTACTCGCACAGGTTCTGCTTGGCTCGGCCCACAAGCTCGCCGCTCGTGGGCTGAGCCGAGCTTTAGCTCGTCGGCTAGTCCAATTTTTATTTTTTTAAAGAAGATAAGCATTTAAAAAAAACTATTTTGGACGAGCTCGATGGCTCGCCCACGAGCCGCTCGTATAAAAACGAGCTGATCTATTTGACCAGTCGAGCGGCCGAGCCGATGAGCCACGCGGCTCGGTTGCCACCTCTAGCACAATATCGTAAAATTCATGTTATCAACTCAAACAATGAATTACTCAAAGAAAAATTGTAAGAAAAACTAATAATAAACTAAACAAAAAATTCTTCACTTGCTCCAAACAAGGTAAAGATAACTTTACCCATGTGCTAAGCTTAATTCTCTTCGAATCGATGGCAGACAGTCACAAAATGTTATGAATATGACCAATTATCATTACTTACAAAATAAACATAACCCACTAAAACAAAAATCCTACTTAATTTGTTATCAATTACACATTACCACGTGTATTTGTTGTATACTTAAGAGAACTTTTTAAGAGACTGTTCAAATAAAATATTCTCTATTTTAGAGAATCAATATTTAAAAATAAGTTTCTAGAGACTCAATATTCACATTTTAATGTAGAAAGAGTGAGATTGAGTTTTTAAACTTGGATAGTCGAACACAATCTATATTTTTACCAATATCACTAACTTAAATTATTAAAACATATTTCATTGTTCCACTTCTTAAGTTATTTAAATTATATTTGAATTGATTGGCCATGTCATCTACAAATATATTATTAATTAAAAATGAGAAAATAGAATAAATATTTTTTGGAACAATTAAAATAAAGAGCCAAAGCAGAGAGTATCGTTGAAGTGTATAAACTGTTCTCTATTATGTATACAATTCTCTTTACAATTAGAGAGTGTTGGCGATGTTCTTAATAATCTATTTTTGTAGAAACAAAGGTCGGTTTATAGAAAATGAGTATATAGATTTCCAACCTTCAAAAGTGAAGTTACAAATCCCTAACCTACTTGACATTATGATGTAAAATCTAGTGGATGGATACCATCTATTGAACGATTAAAAGACAAATTTATATTGAAATAAAAGTAATACCCCCTACTTCAAACTAAATAGAAGAGAAGGAAAAGGGGAAAACAAAAACAAAAACAAAAACAAAAACAAACTTGCATGTCAAAAGAAAAAAAATGACAAAAAACGAAAAGGAAAAAGTTATCGATCTTCTTCCCTACCCCCACAACCCATTCCAAAAAAAAAGCCGTAGCCATCGCCAACCACAACCACTACCACCACCACTACCACTACCAGCACTAGCCGTTCAAACACAATGGTAATCATCAGCAAAAACACTGGAATTCGCACCAACCATAAACATCTAAATACCATGAACGAAACAAGTAAAATTGAATGAGTTCAAGGATCTGTAATGAGTTTTATTGAATAAATTATTCGGTTTCCTTTTTGTGTATTCCATGTGATGTAATACTGAGTTTTCCTAATTTAATCTAGAATATATTCTTAGTTAATTATTTTTAGGTGTGATATAAGGTAACCAGGCAAGAATAGTCTACAATGGTTGGGTTCCATGTGCAAGAATCTTCGGCGTTAATTACTCTGGAATGGCATGATGGTACCAACTATGCCGAATGGGCGTTGAACGCTCAATAAGATCCGTGGAAGGAAACGTTAGGGTTATATTTCAGGGACCAAAGCTGCACCAAAAGATGTTAGAGTCAGAAGAATATGAAGCTTGGGAAGATGATTTTTTTTTTTTTTTTATGAAATCGTGGCTCCTTGATGTAATGACAAACGATATCAAATCCCTCTTTCTTTGGTTGTCTACAACAAAATAAATATGGGAAGCAGACAGGGAGACATATTCAGTCGAGCAGGATACATCAAAGGCCAATCAACTACACTGTGAAGTGATTTCTGTTAGCTAAAATAGGGGTCTGTTATCTCCTACTATGATAAACTACAGAAGATTTGGCAGCAACTTAATGACATTGATGATTGTTCTATGGGGTGTGCCAAGGACATTGAGAAATACACCACAAAGGGTTAATTCTCAACGGGTGTTTATGTTTTTTGCTAGCCTTGATTCTCAATTGGATGGGGTTTAGAGTCGAGTACTTGCTACCAAACCACTTCCAAATATACAAACTGTTTATGCTATGGTTTGTGCGGAAGCTAATCATCAGGATGCCATGTTGGGAGGAACAATTGGAGAAGGGGCTATGATGGCCTCTAGGAAAACGCTTATAGCAAAGAAAGATTGAAAGTGTACTCATTGTAAGATTATAAGTCATACCGTGTGAAAAAAGCGTAGTTCGACCCTAGCAACACCTAGAGGGGGATGAATAAGTGTATAATGCGGAATTTAAAATTACTATTGAATTAAATAGCAACAAGTCACTTTTTAATTCTTTTCTAGATGATTAAACATGCAAGTCATTTTATTACTAAGTTTAAATACCGCAATTTGTATAATCGATCAATAGACAAAGTAAAAGCAGTAAATCAACATCAAGATGATCACGGAGAAACCCAACTGAAAAAAACTCCGGGTACTTTGCTAGTCAATCTACTATAAACGAATATAACAACTTACAGTCTACTAGACTAGACGATCCGTACTATCTGATCTACCAACTGACTCCTTACAGCTCTCCGTGGATCTCGTGCTCTCCTGCACCAATTATTAGCTGTTGTTGCCAAAACTTTCTGTGGAATCTGTTACCCTGTAGTACTCCAACTTTGTGAATTCGTTTATCTCCCGTAGATCATTAAGGACGACCCGTTCTTCATAGACAGGAACTCCTATCAACTTCTTTTGATCTTCAGAACTCTGACNTGTGGAATCTGTTACCCTGTAGTACTCCAACTTTGTGAATTCGTTTATCTCCCGTAGATCATTAAGGACGACCCGTTCTTCATAGACAGGAACTCCTATCAACTTCTTTTGATCTTCAGAACTCTGACCAGATGTAGATGAAGTAGTGATTTGGTATTTGGATTATTGAACTGATGTTTTTCACTCAAAAGATCTCACACAAGATGAAGGTTGAAAGCAGTAATATTGTGGATTCACTTTCTAGACTTTTTCTTTCAATATTCAATCTTTGAAAAACGTGCAGGTAAGTTCTAATATTTATATGTAGGTCAAGAAACGAATGAGCCGGGTAAAAAGCCTTGAAATTACGAAATAACATTTTTTCAGACAGCACTGCCGCTCGGGTGAGGGCTCGACGATAGTCGAGCGACAACCTGTTGCTCGAGCGAATGAGGGACGACGGTCTAGCGATGATGTTTCTACTTTTATAACTCGAGTCAACCCTTGGCGACAGTCCAGTGAAAATCCACGCCGTTTTCCTCCTTATTCCAAACTCGAAACCCTAGACCTATTAACTAACTTTTGAACAAATTGCACATTATTCCTTGAACTTTTACATCCTATCAAATAAAGTTCTTTTGTGCACAGAATTTGTCAATTATAAAATCAACTAAAACCTAACACCGTGGACACTTGCTTCCAAATTTATGGATATCCAAATTGGCATCTGAAAGCCAAGAAGAAATCTGAGCTGTCCTCTAGTGTTAAATAAAATAACATTAATCTAACGGGGAATCTTGTTATAACTCCGGGATTCACTGCTAAGTGAATTTTACTAGAAACAGGGATTGGATAATTGACTGGTGCAACGGATTATATGACTTGTCACTGTTATATGTTTAGCCATTTATCCTTTAAATGTCCCAAAATTATCATTACCAAAGCTAATAGGGTTTCATCTCCAACCGTTGGTGTCGGTACGATTCCATTATCTCCTAATTCAACCATTAAAGATGCCTTGCTTGTACCCTAATTAAATTGGAACCTTCTCTATATTTATCAATTAACCAAATCTTATAACTGTGTTGCAATGTTCTTCCCTACTCACCGTGTGTTTCAAGACATCCATACCAAGGAAAAGATTGGCAGTTTTAAAGAAAGTGGATGATTGTATTATCTGGAGGATGGTTTTCGACAATCCAACATAAAAAGGCAAGCTCACTTGGTAAAGGAAGATTTAGCGAGTAAGAAAAAGGATAAAATCTAGCTATGACATTTGCGTCAAGAACATCCTTCTTTTAGTTATCTTAGAAGATTAATTATTCTCTATTTTGTGAATGTAATTTTTCAGACTTTGTTTGTGAAACTTGTATAATGGCGAAAATCCATCGTACAATTTTTCATTTGAATGATAATAAATCAAATTCGAGGGAAAACAATAGGAGAAATATAAATAAAAGAATGGAGGCACTTGAGAGGAGTTCCACATATTCATAGACACAAAAACACAACTTGAGAATTAGAGAACAAAATCAAAGGAGAAGAACAATGAATCAAGAACTAGGAGTCAAGATTTGGAAAAAGAATAGAAACTTGGTACAAGATTCATTCACTTTTCTACATTTCAATATAAAACCCGATGATATACTTCATCATAATTTATTGTTGTTCTTCATCTATCATGAGTAGCTAAGTTTCTCATTCTCGCAAACAATGTAATCTATATTCAAGATTCTAGTCCTTTTATCATATATGTGTTGGTTTTATTCATGTATTTAATGTTTTGAATTACTTGATCAATAATTCAATAATTTTATTAATATTTTATGAATCAAGAGGTAATTTCTAGATTTGGACCACATATTAAAATTTAGTAATTTAATATAACATGTAGAGATACCTACGCTAATAATTGCAGTCGTTACATGAATTCTTAAAAAAAATAGTGTGTTTAACTAAAATTGATTCATATAGAGATATGTGATTGAATTAGTTAAATAGGCTCAATAAAAATTTAAGAAGGGTAAATTGAATACAAGAGAAGAATTCGATCGAACACTACATCAGATTTATGAATCTTGAATTAAAATTTAAAGGTGAACAATAGATGAAATTGTTATGCCCTAATATATATTCCATATTTAAATTTTCAATCGATCTTTGTGTGTATATTATTATTTTCAATTAGTAGATATATCTTTAGAAAATGAATCACCAAATCACAATTCTATGTTTTTAATCAAATGGAAGTTATGAATAATAAATTAAGTATTAAAGTATAGTTCTCGGAACAACAATCCGAACTCAAATGTTCACTATTTTCTTATTACGATATCACACACTTGCGATATAAAAAATGGAAAAAATGTTTATTGGACCATTTGAAATATTGCAATGTATTGGTAATGTCGCATATCAATTATCTTTAATCCTAGAACTTCCAACAGTGCACGATGTCTTCCATGTATCATTGATTACAAAGTAAGTCCCCGATTCGAGCCATGGGGTCAACCATCAATCAATTGAATTACAATAGTGTTTAAGCTACGAGGATGTGCCAATAAGGATCATTAATCGGAAATTCCAAGCACTCGGAAATAAAGAAATTCCCTTAGTGAAGGTGCAATGGCACAATCACTTAATCGAGGAGGCAACTTAGAAGAGGGAGTGGAAGATGCGAGCTAAGTATCCACAACTCTTCAATGAGTTCCAAGGTAAATTTCAAGGACGAGATTTATTTTAAGAGAAGCAGATTGTGACACCCCATACCCCCAAAAAACTAGTCATTATATTCAAATTTAGGACCTTATCGCATGGATACGACAGTTTAGGGACCTAATTGATTGTTTGCTAATGGTTTAGGGATTAAAGTATAAATATTTTTCAAAATTTATGTATCCTTATGGGTCTCATATCGAAGCTCAAATTAAAATACGAGTATTGACTTAAGAAGATCTTACTATTTGTAAATCATTGTTGTTTAAAATAATTCAAGAATAGAAATTATTAAAATAATATTTGATCCCCAAAGTGATAGAACCTCTCGAATTTTGTAATAAAGTTAGGTGGACAAATTCTATTGGATTTGTCACTATCCTTTAAGTATTCAAATTTAGTTGGATAAGTATTTGGATTTAATAAATTCTGTTGGAGATTATTATTATCCTTTAAGCATACGAGTGTTTTATGTAATATAAAGATAATTATTACATATGCTATGTTGGAATGATGAACATGGGTCTTACATACAAGTTTTATGATTGGACAAAATTAAGAATAGGTCCTATATGCATGTTTTAAGGTTTGGGATCACAGTTTAGTAGCGCTACACACGAAATTTCTATACCACCTATGTTTGATACAATTTTCTTACCTTAATTATGTTTGATGTTCCTTATGTTCGAGTATATATTAATAATCCATTCCACTTATATATTTATTGAGAAATCATTCTCACCCCCATTCTTTTCCCTTTGTAGGAAATTAAATGTTCATTACAATCGGAGCATGAAAAGGATGGCGAAGTGACAAGTGAAAGGAGACTCGACCCACAAAGCATATATCTATTTATTTAATAAATTTGATAAGTATCAATTTAGACATTAAGACCATTATTCAAACTTCTAGTCTTTTTTTTCCTTTTATTTATTTGATGCTTTCAAAAAATTAATTTATGATTTGACTTTCATTATTGCTTTATCGAATTCTTAAATAAAGTTTTCAAGTTATAGAAAGCATTTCTGATATTCAAGATATGGCCCGAATCTCGTGCCCAAACCATTCTCTTATGTGTACGTCCACTTTAGGAGATCCTCTACTCTCTTATCCTTCATTATTTTTTGTCTTATTCCTCAAGATTGAAATCCAAAACCTCTTCCTTAGTAGAAATTTAAGTTGAATTCTGGTACCAAATGAATATCTAGATTCAATATAAGTCTCTCATAAAGCAGAAGTCTTGGATTCGAATTTTGTGGGACATAAAAAAAATTCATGAGGGGTAAGAGGATATAGACCTTCCTAAAGCAGACATACGTAATTAATAGCTTGGGCATATATGCTTAGGTCGTTAACATAACCTTCCTCAAAGATCAGGTTCTCCATGATCATAAGGATGAGAGCAAAACTTTTCATCCTTCGGGATGACGTGCTGTAAAAAGGCCTCTCTTCGTCTCTTCTCTAACATATGAGAGGAGAAGATATGACATATGTCCTCCGAGAACTTCGTGAAGGCGCATATAGTAATTACACAAGAGGACATATACTCACACAAAAGGTTCTTAGGCAAGGACACTACTGGCCTACCTTTCAAAACAATGCCCTTTTATTTATGTACAAATGTGATGTGTTATTGTTTCACCACAGTGCAAAGACAACCTTCTCCAGAGCCTATGGCCCTTGGCCCTTTTGCCAAATGGGAGATTAATCTCATCGGACCCATGCCAAAAGGGAGAGAGCGCATGTTATGCCATTATTGCCAAACTATTTCATCAAGTGGGTAGAAGTAAGACCCTTGGGGACAAAGCTTATAAGGCCATCACTTCTAAATTCCTTTGGAAGAACATCATCTACAAGTTTGGTATTTTCCACTCAATTGTCTTTGACGACGGGCGATATTTCGATAACAAAAAGGTCAGAGAGCTCTATGAAGAGCTAGGAATCAAGAAAGGTTGTCCACACCTCACTACCTCAGGCAAATGGACATGTCAAATCATCAATAAAACCATTAAGTAAACCCTGAAAAGAAAGCATGATGTCTCCAAATGGGCATGGGTTGATGAGCTCTCTCAAATGTTGTATGCCATTCGAACAACAATCAGAATTGCCACTAGAGAAACCCCTTTCTCATAGCCTATGCACCTGAGGTTATGAGCCCCATTGAAGTGGGATTGTTGTAACCTCATTGATTGCAATTCAATGAGATAACCGACGAAGAGCTAAAGAGGGAAAAACTCGAATTCCTTGAAGTAAGGGCAACTGATTCACAAATAAAACTTGTCTCATACCAACAAAAATGATCCGTTATTACAATGCTAAATTAAAAAAAAAAAGGTTATTTCACATAGGAGATCTTGCTCAAAGAAAGGTATTCCTAACCTCAAAGGAGCCAAGCACAATAACATTTGTCCCTAACTGGGAAGGACCATACTACATCACAAAAGAGCTACACCTTGGTATTAATTAAATATTTTCAACACAAGCATCTTTAGTTCAACTTTTCCAAGCAAGTGATGTCTCTCTCTCAGAGATTTAGCTTCAGAGGCTTGTCGAGCTACTTAATCCTTGCCATGGATGAAACATCCCCATGCAAGACGCCTCACATTTGTCACTTCGACAATACAGATCTGACATCTTTCCAAAAGGAACCCATCTCTTTCAGTTACGTAGCAAATCCGACAAAACGATGCCCACTCCCAAACCCCCGAACCATACAAGCATTATTGACCTCTAGAAGGTCAATAATGCCGCAGAAAGAAGTGTGATTATGTCAATTCTCAGTCTAGTACTTGAAAAATGTCGTTGTGTCCGCACTTATTTCAAAAGGAAGAATTATAATTACGTCTTTTGCGAGCTCCTCAAAGTTAGCCCCTAGAAAAGCTTGGGCTTTATCACCGTTGGACAAGTTTTTAGGCTTTTTCTGTCTTAATTGAGGTCTCTCGGCCTTCTCTAAAATAATGACTTTGCTTGAGGTTGAAAGAATTAATGCACGAGTAGACTCTAGAGGAGCAGGAGTGGAAGTGGAAGTGGAAGTGGGCACCCTAGTAGAAACTAGAGGTCGAAGCCCTTTTATGGACACGGGAGGAGCAAAACTGGAAGCTCTACCTCAATAAAGGCCTCATCCTCAGGCAATCCCTTCCTTGCCCTCTCTAATTGTTTCCTTTACCTCTTGTAGGCGGAGGTCAAAGTTTTAAGCTCTCGAGCGTTAGCCACACTTCGGTAGATGGAGGACATATGCCAATGGTCATGGGCAAGCCGTGGTGCGTAGGTTTTGATTTGGTTGAGTTAAGGAGGGTGGGGGTTTGGGACCCCAGCTGCAATTTTTCCATAAAAACAATGAAGTGTCTAAAATTCTACCATCTCGATTGTAGACTTGTAACCATCTTACCTTAAAACTAATTTAAGAATAGACATAAACGCACGTGTATTTTATATATATATATATATATATATATATATAACAGTCTATGTCTTTTAAAATTGCTATACCCACATCGGAACACACCCTAATAAAGGTTTTAATAGATCTACACCTTTATATTAGCTTAAGTCAAGGGTTGTGATTATTTGAACCGAATCTTAGGAGTATCGAAGAACTTGTCACTACATGTGCGTTATTAGCTTAAGTCAAGTGTTTTGATATTAAGCATTTCGATGTTCTGTTTTCGTGAAGCATCATTTATCAAAGCAATATAAGTGTGTTGAATTATTTATTTTATCTATTCGAGAGAGAATAGACACATCATTCATATTTCTTTTTTAGAAGTCTTGACGATGATCATGTAATTGACGTTCAAGTTAATTTAAATTGTAAGTTTAATTTAAAGTTTAAATAGACAATAATTTTAATATGAGAGTATAACCAGCATTTTCTTACTATTTCGAGTACTTATTCATATTGATAGGTTTAATTTGTAGATATCTCATCGAATTCAGAGTTCGTAGTTACAATGCCTTCAAATTTGGAGTACATGGCTATAACTTGTCCAATTTAGAGCTTTTCGCTTGTAATTGCAAATTATTAGACTTGTGTTAAGAGTTGTTCAAGGGTCATGAATTCTAATCTTATGTCAAATTGTTGATCCAGTGAGAGCAACGAGCTTGACTTCTGATGGACAAGCTCTTGAAATAATTTATTACACAAGAATAGCTAATGTATCTTCCACGTAAAATATAAAATATAATTCATGAAAAAAAAATGGTAAAGAGAATATAAAAAACTATGAAATTAATGGAATTAACAATTATTACACAATCCTCGTGTTTTACACGTCAATTAAGATATTTACAAGAATGAACCGTAGACGCCAAAAGAAACCGTGTACAAAAATTAAAATAAAAGAAAAAAAAAAAAATCATCTGTACTCCCTAATTCTTAGAACTACAAAAGCATGCCGATCAGGTATATAGGCTTCAAGTTTCTGTATCCTGTAGCTGGATTATATATTAACTACTTGTTTATGAAGGATTTTCTATCTATCCATCTATATGTACGTATAATCAGTATATAATTATTTTTAATTATGCATAATATATATAGATGTACGATTGGATTGATTGAGTCAAAGGTGAGTTGAGTGAAATTTTTTGATTTATGTACTCATTATATTTCGTTTTGACGTTTTGAATTGTTTAGAATCTACGTTTGAAATAATGAATTTTTTTCGTAAGATTCGTGGAATTTCTCTCGGTATCGTATCTGTACAGAAATTGGTTGCTGCCTTTCATTTGGGAATTTGGGCACATTTGTAATTCGAGATATGAGGATCTTATGGATTTGTTTTACTGACTGCATAATTTCTATGCAAAGTAAAGCTTATGCAGTCCAATTTATTATCTATCATCAATGTAAAATCTGACAAATTGTTATATTACCTACTGTTTTTTAAGTTATTTTCTCTAAAATTTCCAGATCCGATGAACTGATGTAATAATGGCTATGAATTGTGGCTGGAGTGAGGCTTGTGTGACATCAACCTTTTAATTGTTTTTTCTCCAATAAGATTGTACAAGGGCTGCCATTTTACCCAATGTCTTCAGCAAAGTCAGAGTTCAGTGGCAATCCTAGTGAGGCAGTAGATTCGTCGAGTAATCTTGTCCAAGAGTGCAAGCCTTGTGAATTTAATCTGTCATATCTGGACGTAGTAGCTGACGCCAAATGGTTGGTGCCAAAGTATGGACATGAGAATTGTTTCTTTCATAAACAAGTAAATGTATTGGATGCAGAGATCAATTTAGGTGCTGGTTATCCTGATGGAAATATGAAACTGGGTGCCGAGAACCAGCTTATTGAGGATTATTGTACATCTTATTCCAAAAGTGATACTGGTTTTTGTTCGGATCAACCGCTGAAAAGCTGCCTTTCTCATGTCAAAAATGATCAGGATCATCGGATGCAGAAGCTTGATCCTATAATTAATGACAATTTACCCAAGACGCCAATGAGCAAGAACGTAGAAGAATTCCAGCTTGATTTGGATTCACATTGGGTTGGATTTGAGAACGTTGAACCATGGTGGCACATGGCTGGTAAGGATGAGTTAGCATCGATGGTTTCTCAGTCGTCATGCCAGCATATTAACAATTCTGATGTTCTTAAAACTCCATCCAAGCATTTTGAGAAGGGTGCAGCAAATTGCATAAATTGTTTCAACCAAGTTAAGGAACAAAACCCAGATGAAGTGACTAAGGAATCTGATGTGGCTGAATGTACTGGTGAAAATCTTGCTTCAACAATTGCAGATGACTTGCTAGGACCCAAATGGTCGGATGGAACATTCAGGTATTGCTTTGCTTAGAAGCTGTGCATCATCTCACATCAGTATATGCTTGTTACATATGTCCATTGCCTGCTCAAACTTTTTGAGATCCTGTTTATTGTGATCAGTTTTTGATGGTAAAGATGTTAAAATTTCATAGGTTTTTACCCCAGGTACAACAGTAGGTTGTGTATCTTGAATGGTGCACTGTTAAATTAACAGAAAACGTATGTTTCTTCAAGATGTATAGTTGGTTGCTGATGGGGTGTGAATTCGGTCACTGATGGAAGTGGGATATTCAATTATGAAAAGGGAAAGCTGGTTTGATGTATATAAATGACATCAACTATAAGCTAATAAGAGACATGCATTGTCCTTATTGATTAGATTGTCCCAACTTAAAATTCGTGGACCGGTTTCTTGTCATTTACTACTATTAATAAATGACCTGCCTTTAGAGTACTGAAATTGTGCCCATTTTTAGTAAATCTTGAGAATTCCGTGGACTCATGGTTGAGGTTTCTCAAGAGTAAAGATTGGTTAACATGTTATTTCTAGTGCCTGCAGGAACAAAATTTATATTTACTCTTAAAACATATAAATACTTAAAAGGATAAAATGATTGGATACTGATTTTCCCAAGCTACGTAACATTATTAGCTGAGTGAATATTCTGTCCTTGCAGCAGTAATGATAGTTCTAGTGCAGCCAAAGTGGATAAATTGGATTCACAGCAACAAGCAAGTGCCGATCTTAGTAGAGCTCAGCTTTTAGAGGCACTTTGTCATTCTCAAACACGTGCAAGGGATGCCGAGAAGTTGGCACAAGAAGCATGTGATGAGAAAGAGCATATTATTGACCTCCTTTTCAGGCAGGCTTCTTACCTCTTTGCTTATAGGCAGTGGCTCCAAATTCTGCAACTAGAGACGGTATGCCTTCAGCTTAGGTACAAAAATCTTCCCAATTCATCTAGCTTTCTACCGCGGTTCAAAAGAAATGGCAGGATATTGAGGACGAATCAGTGTAGGGCTGCCAAAATTAGGACCCACAAACAGAGTTGTAACATAAGCAAGTGCACAATCGCTTTTGCGGTAGGCTTGAGTCTTGCCGGTGCTGGTTTACTGGTTGGTTGGACCATTGGGTGGCTTTTCTCTGTTCGCTAGACAACTGTATGGTTAACTACACAGGTGGTCACTAAAATATTAGTGAACTTTCATGTCGTCACTGAACTTAAACTTTGTTACAATTTGGTCAGTGTCCAGTTCCTTTAGTTGAACTAACAGGAAAGGTGGCTGACAGTCTAGTTATCTGCCACAAACTGAAATGCCAACTTTTCTATTAGTCAAATTAACTGACATGGCACATGTTTAAGATCAGTGATGAACTTCAAGTTTTAACTTCATCCATTCAAGTTTGTTGTCATTAACTATCGCTACAATATTAGTGTATTATGGCTTGCTTTCCACCATGGTTAATGTAAATATGGCCAGAGTGCCAGACGTGTTTGCATAGAAAGGCAGTCGCTTGTAAAAGGACTTTCTAGTGTGGAGCAGTCCAGTTAGCAAGGTCTTTTGTTCTGTGCATATATTGGGTGCTTATATGTGGTTGGTGCAGATGTGGTTGTGAAATAGTTCGATGATGTAAATATGGATGTAAAATACTAAAATGTAAGTTTGCAACATAGCATTAGATAATTGCAAGCAATTTGTGTAGCAATCTTTGTGTTTTCAGTTTGTTGTTCAAGTTAAATCATCGGTTGGTGTTTGTTTGATATAATTGTATAATGCAGAAAATGCTACTGTTGAATTACTAGTTTTACGAGTGATATATAATTATGTGTTTCTACTGCATTCCTTGCTTCTAGTTTTCTTTAATTTTCGTTCTTGTTTTGTGTTCCAATAAGTTTACATTTTTTAAGAAAATGTGAGTTTTATGTTACTTTTAAGCACAACTAGATATACTGTTGTAAGTTAAGCCTAAAATGCTGAAGAGACGTCTTAATGATGCTCTCCCTATGGATGTTGAATTACTATATAGAAATGCAGAACGTTTTATTCTATCAGTCCTTCAATTTCAGAAAATGGGATTGAAAATGAAACTGTTTTATCATTTTATTCTATAATACTCATTTAGCATATCAAGCAAGCTTTTAGTATAAATGTGTTAACTTATAGATTGAACCTTAGTCGCATAGTGCGGTTTAGTTTGATTTTCAGGCCAACCCATAGTAGAATTGAACATCTCGATTTCTTTAATTACCAATTCGAATCGATTTGAAATTGGATGTATAACTGAATACATCCAAACCAAACAAACCCAATTTGATTGAATTATTCGATTGCTTAACCAGATTCTCAAATTTGTTTTGATTCTAGAGCTACACAATCTCCACACACAAAATTATTCCAAGCGTCACTGCAAAACTGCTTAAATATCTTTAGATTACTGTAAGTCAATATTGCAAAACGAAGAAATCTCCACCTTATCTTTAGATTGTACATTTTTATGACTAGTAAGAGTGAGTAACGTTTAGGTCTCACTTTATGTTACTATTGTTCAAATCCCAAGTTTTAACTTCTATGTTTTCAACTGAGTCGAACTTGATCAGACCCGTGTGATACAATTTTGGAATAAAAGATAAAAATGAGTGCGCGCCATGTGAATGCAATCGATAGAAATGAGAGAGGGGCGACTCACTCGATTGGTTGGTTTTAGAGTTGTTGACCTTTTGACTTTCTTTAATTTTTAATTTACAAATTTAGAGTTACACATAAATAATTATTCATCCGAACCCGAACAGATAGAATTGGTGTCACTTGAGCAAAACTATGAAAAATCGATTGGTGAAAAGGGCAATTTATACAAATATGGAAGAATTAGGGGTTTGAATTGAAAAATATTGATTTTTATTATATATTATAAAAATAATATAATCAGACGTTTAAAGAAAAACACTATAAATTAAAATTTATTTAATCTTTTGATGCAAATTATAATGCGTGTTTTTTTTTTTCAGTATATGTAATTTTTGGCAAATTACAATATATAGATTTTTTTTACAATGATAGTAAATACACATTTTAATCATGTCGCATTGTATATAATTTTACAATGATGGTAAATTGCACATTTTAATCATGTGACGTTGTACAAAAAGATCTGTAATGATACTCTATAAAAAAAAATAACCTCTATGGAGTAATAAAAAATTGATCATAACTTGGACCAGTTAATAATAATAATAATAATAATAATAATAATAATAGACTTCATATTGTAATAAGTTATAATTTATATTAAATGTTTTAAGATGAGTTTACACATTCACAACATTACATTGATACATGTGCTAGTTTTTTAAAATTATCTCTCTTTTATCCATATTTATGCTTTGAATTTGACATGCACTTAATTATTTATTAATATAGTTTACATCTATATCACTTACATTATGACGTGTATTCATTTGGGACTTTTAAAAACTTTTGAGAATTTAAATTTTTTAGGTGTATTCAATTAAGACTTCTCTAGACTTTTAAAAAGTTTTTAAAAATTACAGAGTATTCAATTGAAATTTTTTAGAAATCTCTATAAGTAATGAGGTATTCAAATAAACATCAACTTTTGGAGAATTCTTTACTTACTGGGCTTCTGGAGACTTTTTGATGAAAAATATAAATAAAACAAAATCTCAAAGAAAATATCTCATATACTCTAAGATTTGTGAAGATTTCAGAGCCCAAAAAAAAGACGAATTTTCTCATCTCTTCAATTCATTTTCTTTAATCAAGTTTTGATTATTTTATATGTACATAATTACTTTTGAATTAAAATTATATGCAATGGTTTCAAAACGTAGAATTCCATGTAATCGATCTATTCTATTTTATTTTTATTTTTTTAAGAACAATTTGTGTTCTTAGAATTCATGTTAATTTCGTGAAAAAAAAATTGGGTGTTCTTAGAAATTGATTTAAAAAATTTTTATTATTTTATTTGCGCCAAAATTAAACGACTGAGTCATGACTAGTGACTATCCAAGAAAATTTTATGGGCATCATGGTTCTCGAAAATGTTAATTAGGTAATAAGAAAAATTGTAATTTTTCGGGTATATAATGAATTTGCAAGATGAAAAGTTTTTAAAAATCTTTAATCAAAATCTACATAACTCCATGAAAAGACTTTTACTAATTCTTAACAAATTCATAGAAGTCATTTAAAAGTCCATAAAATTCACTAAAGTCACCCATTTAATAAAGTTTATAGAAGTCTTTAAAGTCCCAATTGAATACAATCATATT
>CAIGRN010181196.1:0-16385 GCA_903798345.1 Fraxinus anomala | reverse complement strand
ACAATTTATAATATTCTTCACATATAGTAATCTCACAACTATAAGACAATCAAAACCAAGTTAAAGGCTTCATGAAAAGTTGTTTAGATTTAACTAAGGAAATCACCTTCATAACATCATTGATGCCCTCAATAATAAAGTCAAAAATAGCTGTTCTCTCGGACTCAAAGACACGCCAATGAAGAAGGCACCTGTAGATTACACAGGCAGCTACTGGTTTCCCATCTTTAAAGCCCAAATTCTCTTTAATGCACCGTGAAATAACTTCATAATTTTCCTACAAAAGTTCCAAAATTTCTAGAAGGATGAACAAGATAATAATATAAATCACTGAATAAGGAATAACCTAATTAGTTACTAAAGATCCTTCCATTTTATTATCCATCACGACGACTTGAAGAATAAAATCGCCATACTTGGTAAAGAAAAAACCTGAGGTCTTTCGACAGTTAACTTTGTTCTGCGGGAATCAGAAAACCCGTGCGAGAAAGGTGCCATGATTTTGGAAGGAGTGGGTGATTCCTATATCAAACATAATAAAATTGTAAGAAACCCAAACAGGAATATAGTTGTCAATCACATTTAATGGGTACTGCCAACTTACAAATGAAGGTTTCCGTTCAGCAGCAGGAAGAACAAGTGCATCAGAGAATTTCTGTTTCAAAAGAAAACACCCCTTATAAAATGACTCTTCTTAATGAACATAAACTTGTAACTTCGTTTCCAACCAGATCGTTACAAAACGAATACAAAAAGGAAAAAAAAAAAGAAAAAGAAAAATCAATTGCCACACTCCAGCCCATACCTTGAAACAAAATCAAGATCAAAATATCAAGTACTTTGTTCTGCATTAACATTTTTTTCCGGTATCTTTTTTCAGCTCTCGTCTAGTGATGCATCATGGTGTTAGCATTGGATTTCTGATGTAGATAGAATAAGTAAAATTTGAGTTTATCTAGATTTTAGTAGTTTTATATGTTAGGAGTTTGATATTATCAACGTTATCTTTTCTTACAAGTTTGTTTAGACAGAAAGTTTAATTACATTGTAAGTCCTTTATATAACGGGGCTTAGGTTTTAGTTTACAGACACCCTTGAATAGATGAATAAATTGATTTCTCTTGCTCTAAATTCTTTTGCTCTTTGATCCCATTTCTTTTTCTTGTTCCTTTTCTTGTTTGTTGTCAAATTAAGTTCCTGCGTCAATTTCACATTTATATTTTGGTGGTTAAGATGACATTTTACGTTGTATTGTGGCTTCAAGGAATGCAATATCCAGATGATGACTTTTCTTAACATCTGGGGAATTAAGAAACTGTCTAAAATATGCCATTCCGATAACACAATCAAGAACATCAGTCCTGATATGTAAGCGAGCAGAATATGAAGTGGTTTAATGAATTTCGACCTATACATTACGACCATAACAACATAGTATATCTCAGTTCCTCCTAGTCCCATTCCAATAAGGCCAAGTTAGGTACTCAATTATCTGAAAAATGTATGCCTATCAAGGTACAACGCCTCTTATACAAGATATTTAATCATAAGATGAAGAAAAAATGGATGAGCAAATGACTGCTTACCTCCAAGAAGGGCTTGATAACACCAGCACGGTTGCTCTTTGGAGACACATTTAAAGTTTTTTGCCGTAGGATATGATTCTCATTCTCCAAATTCGACACCTTTTCTTCCATACTGATGAAGAAAACAAAACTCACAGCAGTGATAAGAAACATATGAAAGCATTTTTAGAAGTGGAAAGAAAATGCAAGTTTATAAACCAGAAAACAACAGCAAGGAAATGCATAAGCCTGAGAAATGGCATTCAAAGCATAAGCTTTGCAGCTATTAATGAAGGCTTCACATGAGGTATACCTCAAGGGGGCAACCCTTTTGCACTTTTAAAAACAATGTGTTCCTTTATTGACGTTGTCATGGAGTTGGGGTCAAAAGAAAACAGACATCTAATAGAGCACTAAACATGATTTCTCTATAGAGTAATATTATACCTTTGCAAATTCTGTTGGAGTTGCAAACATGTTTTCTCAACTTCCCTCAACTTTATAATGGTAATACTTGCATCTTCTTTGGCCTTCGCAAGTTCACGCTCTAGGGTTGAATTCTTCTGCTCCAGTGTATTCAAAGAACTCTGCAAACCAATTTGTTGATATGCATAATGTTGCTATCATGACAAAAATCCATAACCAGTTTTATGTTATCTTGTCAAATCTAAAACAAAACAACTAGTAATAATTTTTCACACGTTATAGATATAAAAACAGAATATTATAAATACCATGATCAAACCAAAAATAAGACGCTAGTTTAGTGGTAAAGTCAGAAATCAAGTTAATGAGGAAAGTTACGGACAGGACTAACATCTGAAAGTGTAACAACTCAACATGTGTGTCCAAACTATTAACTTACGTGTTGTCCGCTCTCAGAGAGTCTGAACCCCATCTTATCCCTCATAACTTTCTGTCGCATCCCCCAAGATTCGAATACGTGACATCCTCTTAAGAGAGACTTAAGATGAATTACGTGTATTTTAAATTTCTCTTAAGGAAAGGTCACGTGTTCAAATTTTGAGAGACGTCATTGAAAGTCATGAGGGGTAAGATGGACTTAAACTCTCCCAAAGTGGACAATACATAAGTTAACGACTTGGACACAAAAGCTAGGTCGTTACAAGAAATGCGCGTTTTTTTTAACAATCTGACCTCTATGCACAAGCCGTTATATCATAATGTCCACTTTGGGAAAGCATACGACCCTCTTACCCTCCCCCAAGATTCGAACTCAAAACATCTGCCCAATGAAAAACTTTAGTTGAATCCTCACATCAATTGGGTAAGTGTACTGACCTGTCTTTGTGTCCAAGTCGTTAACTTAAGTATTATATGCTCTGGGAGAGCCTGAACCCATCGTACTCCTCATGACTTTCCATCTCGTCCCTAGAAATTCGAACACGTAACCTACCCATAAGAGACCACTTGGGTACCAGGATTCAAACTTGAGTCCCTTATAAGAGAAAGGTCACGAGTTCGAAGGGATGCGAGAGAAATCAATGAAGGGTAAGATGGACTCATACTCTCCCATAGTATACCGTACGTAAGTTAACGGCTTGGGCATAAAGGTTGGGTCATTACAGAAAGAGTGATATGACACTATAATGAAAACTAGATGATGAATGGACCCTAGAAATTATTTTGTTTCTCCCAAATATCTAATAACCGATTTGATTATAAATTATGTGGATTTGGAGCATGTTTGGAAAATAAGCCCACAGCTTTTACGTTGTGGGATCTACGATTTTTCAGATAAAAATAAGATCAATTTAGGTAGCGTATTCTATCTTTTAAGCTCTGGATCCCACCAGTGCTGAATTGGCACAATTTTGGCCCCACAAAATGGTTATTAATAAGCTACAAGCCCATCCAAATATGCTCTTAATAACTTCTAAGCTGTAAAGTTCTAATTCAGCTCCAACATTCTAGAGACATCTTGGTAAAATATTAAAATCCTTCATCGGCCTCCATTTTCTCAAAGTTCCTACAAAGCACTTACCGGATAGAGAATATCAATACATAGATTGATCGTAAATAGTAATACAACTAAGAAATAAATATTAAATAAAATTTGAAAAGAGAAAATCAATAATCACCAATACAAAGATCCAACATCTCAACCTTTCAAACATCTCTAGTATTAGAACTGAATATTCAATAAGGTAAGGATATATCAAACTGAAAGCAATATATGATTGCAATGGACCATGCTAAAATACCTTCAAAACAGAATTTTCTTTCCTCAGTTCTGCCACAGAAATAACGTCTTTTTCCAAAGTAGATTTATCCTTAGCCGATAACTCGAGCTGTCTTTGCAGCACTACATTTTTATTGAACTCATTAAGGCTTGCAAGTTTAGCAGCGTCCAGTTCAAGGCTCAAAGACTCGACAGTCTTCTGAAGTTTTGAGATTTCCACCAGCTTAGCCTCTTCATTAGACACCTGTTTCAAATAAGCCTTGAATTGTGAACAATCAAGATCCAGACAGGAAAAAGTGCAAAAGAGAAAGAAAATGAAGAGACGAAAGCCAAAACAGAATGAGAACTACTTCTTTTGACTACTCTAAACAAACATCAGTGAGAAAAATGGTCACTATTTACCAATTTAACAGAGATACTAGTTAACTGACACTGTTACCAAATTTGCACTGCAAACTTTAATCATGACAAGAAATTGCCAATAAAGAGAGCATTCCATTCTGACAAAACTTATCACCTTTGTACAGAATTTATACCAATTGAAACTGCCAAACAATCCACTAATCTATATACACCTGCTTCACATGTTCTCCTCTTTTTTTATTTTTTTATTTTTGGAGGAGGGAGGGGGGGGGGGGGGGGTTAATTTTTAGTGTAATTCACTGTTATTTTTTTTTATTTTTTATTGAGGTGGGTCCCACGCTGAAATATATTTTATTAATTTTTATAAAAATCTATTAAAAAATTAATATTAATCCCATCAAGCAGGAGCGTGTGGAAAGCAAGCACATTTTTTAATTGTAACATAATTGAGAATCTTGATATATATAATAATTGAAAGGAATAATTGCTGCAGAGGTATCAACTCTTTCATTAGTAAGAGATTTTGTCCAAACTTTTTATTTGTGTCACGTACGGTACCAAACCATTTAAAAATTAGCACATGGAGGTTCAAATTGATGATTTTTATTAGTTTGACCATTAGTTGACCATATAATTGACATTGACAATAATTTTGACTAATTTGAAATTTTAAAATGGTAAATTTACATTTTTTAATAAAATAACTAAAATCAAATAATTAATTAAAAATCAAAAATCAACTTCTTCTTTTCTACCCACCACTACCGGACGGTTCAACTGCAACGCCGACGCCACTGCCATCTCCTCCATTTCCACCTTCATTCCCATCACTCAATGAATTTTTCTTCCCCAAATTTTTCATCATAAAGTTTGTATTTCAAGACCAAGTATTGCTATTGGTAGATTTAAAGAAATTCAAAAATTGGTACAGAGATAAAAAAATTCATGTAAGCATTCAATCAAAGAAATCCAAAAAATGAAGCAGAGATGTAGTTAAACTCACCAAAGAAACCCAAACCGTAAAAATGGAGGATTCTCGACGGCTATTTTGGAGGATCTAATCCGATGGGTTGCAGTTGATTTTCACTCCGATGAATGACGGTAGAGATTTGGAGTCCGATTAAGTTGTAAGTTGGGATGCTAAGGGCGAGAGTTTAGGAGTAGAGTTTTCTAGTTGTCGTTTCTCTTATGTGAGCGAGTTGATGAGTATATTGGGGTTTGAATATTTGGGGATGAAAAATTTGTTGGGTGATTAGAATGAAAGTGGAAATGAAGGAGATGACAGTGGCGCCAGTGTTGAGTGGGTGCGGTTGAGCCGATAGTGGTGGTGATGGTTTTGGGGTGTGGGGTGGATGGAGAAGATTAAGTTGGTTTTTGATTTTAAATTTTAATTAATTATTTGATTTTAGGTATTTTATTATTAAAAAATATAAACTTACAATTTTAACCTTTTAAAAGTTGTCAAAATTATTGTCAAAATCAATTATCTTGTCAACTAACAGTCATACTAACAGAAATCATCAATTTGGACTCCATGCACTAATATTTGAAATGCTTGATACCGTGGTTGGCACAAATGTAAGGTTTGGACAAAATTTTCTACTAAATGAAAGATTTGGTACCGTCGCTGCAATTATCCCTAATTGAAAATTAGGTTTGAAGACTCTTGGAATGTTGGAGGGAAAGTGGGTAGGTGAGCTCAGGACCTAAGAACTTAGGGTTTTTATTTCAATTAAATTATCTATTTTGTTCAAATGTTAGTAGAATACTATACCACGAATGATTTATTCGCACATTTTTTAACACGTTTCTTTTAGGTTAAACAGACAAAGCTTTTGTAAATGAATGATAAAATTTGAATTAGTATTACAAAAAGTGGTCTAAGATTCAAGTGAAGTGAATCTATCTAAAAAGTTAATTTACCGATTCAACAATAGTACGGCGAATAAATATTTAGCACGTTCTTATTAATTAAAGATGAAACTTAATAAATGAACGATAAAAAAATTTGAACTAATGTTATAAAAGTGGTCGAGCTTTTACATGCAAACGGATTGGATTCTGGATTAGTTATTGGTCGAGCTTATGTTCTAGTAACCAAACACATTCCCAATTTTATTTAAAAAAATATTTAAAAAATTGTTTATTTATTTTTGTTAACATTTTTGAAAACAAAAGGAAAAAAGAGTTGTTTCCACGTAGATAATTTAGATTTTTTGTATTTAAACTTATGGACCGTTGGATTTGCATTTGGGTGGAAAAATAGAATCATCCAAGTAGTCTAAGTTTCTAACAGTCGGCAGCCGCTGCCCAGCTACCTAGTCATTGCCTCCAACTACCAAATCCTCGAGCCTCCGCCACCGGCCACCGGCTACCTTGTATTCCAACATATAAAGCCCCCTCCACCACCACTCTTTCACCATCCATCTCTCTCTCTCTCTCTAGACAAAAATTCACACACAGTTTACCATTCTACTTTTTTGCGTATATTCATTATTCAAGAAGGCATTGTTAGTAAAATATGATTTCATTCTCTTCAATCCAACAGAATCCCACCACCATCACCACCACCGCCGCCTCCTCCTCCGCCGGCACAGCGAACCGGACTTTTCTCCTCCCCCACTACCATACTCACAAATTATCCTTAAACTCACCACCATTTTTTCAGACTACCAACCTCCCTCGCCGCCTCCGTATCCGGGCCATCGATGCCGCTCAGCCTTACGACTACGAATCCCTGCTCGTTAACCGCTTCTCTCAATCAGCCAAGATGAAAATCGCCATTATTGGATTCGGCAACTTCGGCCAGTTCCTTGCTAAGGCCTTTATCCGACAGGGTCACACAGTTTTCGCACATTCACGTTCTGATTATTCTTCCGTAGCGCAATCCCTTGGCGCCTTCTTCTTCTTTGATACCCACGACCTCTGTGAAGAACACCCCGATGTTATCCTTCTCTGCACCTCCATCATTTCCACTGAATCAGTCCTCAAATCCCTCCCCATTCAACGCCTTCGGCGAAATACACTATTTGTCGATGTTTTATCTGTAAAAGAATTCCCCAAGAATATTTTCTTGCAATATCTTCCCTCCCATTTTGATATTCTCTGTACTCACCCCATGTTTGGGCCTGAAAGTGGGAAAAATGGCTGGCAAAATTTAGCATTTGTGTTTGACAAAGTTAGGATTGGGAATGAGGAGTCCAGACTTACACGGGCCGAGACTTTCTTGGATATTTTCAAGAACGAAGGGTGTAGAATGGTGGAAATGACTTGTGCAGAGCATGATAAATATGCTGCAGGGTCTCAGTTTATCACGCACACGATGGGGAGGATTTTGGAGAAGTTGCAATTGGACAGTACCCAAATCAACACAAAAGGGTATGAGACCCTGTTGAATTTGGTGGAAAACACGGCAAGCGATAGCTTTGATTTGTACTATGGGTTGTTTATGTACAATAAGAATGCCATGGAGCAGCTGGAGAGGTTGGATTTAGCTTTTGAGGCATTGAAGAAGGAATTGTTTGGACATTTACACGAGGTTTTGAGGAAGCAATTGTTCGGGAAGTCTGAGGAAAGTCCGAGGCTGGTGCTCGCAAAGTTGCCCAATAAATTACCCAAGAATGGGACTCCATTGTTGCCGGCGTCTAAATCAGAGACCGAGACCGTGGTGAACAATACCATGGTAAACAATAACAATTAGGATGATTCTATTTGTATTAGGTATGCTTTCTTCCAAATTACTGTCTCTTGACTGCAATAAATGATTAGTTTTTGATTAGTTTGTAATAAATGACGAATTGTATAGCACTACCAAGAACATTCAAAAAATTGAAATATACGGCATCCTAATTCAAAAAATTATGACTTCCATTGGAAATTGACGCTTGTGCTTGTCTGCTTGACTACCTTATAGAACTTAGCTCATCCACAAGGCAGAATAGCTCTATTTTGTTGCTTTAAGTGAAACTTATAGTAGAAGATATAACCGTTTTAGTATGGCAAGAAGACTGATTACTAGGTTGATAGCCACAAGTGGTAATGAAGCTAAAGCTCCCAATAGGAGTTTATTGTCGGGAATCGTGATTGATTACCGCTAAGCCGAGGTTGGAGGGAAATTAAATGATATGCTGGATAAGCTGTCTTTTGAAAATGAGGAATTACTTATGCAATGGAAATGTTTGTTGTTTGTTGAATTCTTTCTCTCAATGATGGACATGAGTGTTGGTTCTTCCATACTAAGTTTGATAATCAATCCAAAATTGTTATGAAATGTGCCAGGCGTTTTATGTGAAATGTAGGTTTGCAAAGCACAACTAGAAACAGAGGCCGTATCCTCCGACTTCAAAATGCCAGGGAGAAAAGGAATGGGAAAGTACATGTCTATATAATTAATATTTGGGATCTGTTTGCTTGGCGGTTAGAGCCTTTAAGGTGTTCAAATGGTTGGGCTTGAGTAGGTTGAAAAAAGACATACTACCTTGGCAAGAACGGCTTTCTACAGAATATATGATCTATGCTCCATTATGCTCTTTAAAGTTTTTGGTGGCATCAAAAGGAAAACATTTAATCTTCTGGAGCAATCCTGGTGCCAATATCAGTATGTGATTTTTACTAGAGAATAAAGAATTAGAAGGGATATTATTGTTAGTTTCTAGATTTAAATGCGTATTTTAGGAAATGTTATTATAGCTTGATTTATTACCCTTTGAAATCCTATATAAAGGGATCTTATGCTATGTAATTGGTAACCCTGAATGAATAAAAATTGATATCTTTCTTCCGCAATTTCTATCTATTCTCTCCTTCTCTCCTTTCTCCCTCCTTTCTCCTCTTCTCTCCCCTTTCCCCTTTCCCCTTCTCCTATAATTCTCTTTTTGCAGCCTGCGTCAATTAGTCTCTTGGAAACAGATTTGCTATTTTGATATTTAACATGGAACTGTTTGCATTTGCAACCATTCTGTTCTCGAAGATTCTAACTAAAATTGCAGCTGGTTCCTCATTCTTTGACCAAAGTGGTTGATTAGGTGTAAAATTGTAGGAAAGAAAAATACAAAGCATGATTGGTTGTTAGAATTGATTAAATATTCCAATCTATAAAGAGATGTAATCTGCCACCATTGTTCAGTATTATATTCAGAATATCAAAACCAAGAACAATTGACTCTGCATTTCTCATACCATTATTAGTTATCCCACTATAAAATCCTTTGAGCTTTTCTCTGATCATATAGATGACATTTAGGATTTTGTCCATGGAATAAGTTAATAGTGCTTACTATGCGACTTACCACAGCTACTTACTCCTTCAAACATATCCATTGGAATACTCTGCAAATTTATCACGTTCCAGACTGCTGATCATTAGCTAGATAGATAGCATTGTTCTTATAAAATACTCAACATTTGAAACTAGCATGTTTTGAATCTTCCATCATAGAAATTACCATGATTTGCAATCCAGCTTTTACACTTCTAGAACTATCTATCTGGAAACCGTGGATTATGAATATCATTCTCATAAAGAAAAAACTGCCATTCACACTAAATATGAAAGATTATCCAATTATGAGAATCCTTATGCTTAATACTTTGCCCTTGTAAACAGCTTGATCGACTATGTTTAATATTTCTAACAGATTATATCAAGACAGCTGCATCACTACTGGATGATCAGCTACTGCAGCATCGCCATTGCACACCAACTGGAGCCAGCTGTTAGTTAGATTAGTTGGTCAAGTCCACTTGCCCATCTTGTATTGGCTTGTATAATTAGAGCGAGTTAGTTTGTTCTCATTTTCCTATTTATATCACAATGTAGTGTAATGTACTTTCACTTTTTTGTTGAATACATTTGAGCTCGTTGTCATTGATGATGGATCTAGTCCCTACTACATTCATCATTCGGATAACTCAGGGCTTGTGTTTGTGTCACAACATTTAACTGGTGACAATTATGTTTCATGGAATTGAGCTATGGTAATCGCTCTATCCGTGAAGAAAAAGCTCGATTATTATCCAGACCTGAAGACAATAATGATCAACCTAACAGTTGGATCCACAGCAACAACATAGTCATTTCATGGTTACTCAACTCAGTCTCTAAGGAAATTTCTGCTATCATTTATTCCGAATCTGCACATGATATATGGATTGATTTGAAGGAGCGATTTCAGCAGAGGAATGGACCTTGCATATTCCAATTAAAGCGTGAGTTGATGAATCTTACAGTCAACGTTCTTCTAGCAATGGCAGCCATTAATAATTGGAACATCACACAGCTAGATGTCAACAATGCTTTCCTCAATGGAGACCTCCTTGTAGAAATATATATGGACTTACCCTTGGGATACAAAAATCATGCTGGTTCTAGAATTTAGGGGGAGAATCTGATCTGTAGACTTCATAAATCAATTTATGGCCTTAAGCAAGCATCAACGCAGTGGTTTTCTAAATTCTCCAATGCTTTTATTGATCATGATTTTAAGCAATTAAAATCTGATTATTCCTTGTTTACCAAAGGTTCTAGCAGCACTTTTGTTGCTCTTTTGGTCTATGTAGACGACATTATCATCACCGAACTTGATCATCAGGAAATTGACTCACTGAAAGCCTTCCTGCACAGTCAGTTTAAGCTTAAGGATCTAGGCACGTTAAGGTCAGAGAAGGGCATCTTCATGTCCCAACGTTAATATACTATACAGTTACTTGAGGATACTGGCTTCTCAGCATGTAAACCAGATGTATTACCTATGGATCCTAAACTGAGCCTTAGCTCCTTTAAGGAGAACCTTTTCTGATGCTCCATGTACAGAAGGCTAGTTGGTCACCTCCTTTACTTAACAATCTCTAGACCTGACATCACATTTGCCATTCTCAAGCTAAGTCAATTTGTGTCACAACCCAGACAGCCTTATTTAGATGCAGTTCATCATCGCTTGCAATATATCAAGGCTACCCCAGGTCAAGAAATTCTATTTTTGGTACAATCTTCATTCCAGTTGAGAGCCTTTGCGGATGCGGATTGGGGATCTTATCTTGATTCAAGGGAATCAGTCACAGGTTTTTGTTTTTTCTTGGAGACTCTTTAGTTTCTTGGAAAGCTAAGAAGCAAACTACTCTATCCAGATCTTCAGTTGAAGCTGAATACCGTGCGTTAGCTTCTACTGCCAGTGAACTAGTTTGACTTACTCAATTGCTTCATATATTTTCAGGTTTTAACTAACAATCCTGCCTTAATATTTTGTGACAATCAAGCGGCTATTCACATTGCTTCAAATCTTATCTTTCACGAATGTACTAAGCACATAGAGATCGATTGTCATTTTGTTCATGATAAGGTGACTGATGGTTCTATCAAGTTATTGCATGTTCGTACTCATCGTCAATCAGCTTACATTTTTACAAAAGCTTTACCAGCCTCCCTGTTGTTTCCTTTATCATCCAAGATGGCTGTTATCAATCCTCACATTCCATCTTGAGGAGGAGTAACAGAATATATCAATGCAGCTGCATTTCTACCGGATGATCAGCTCACTATCAGATGATCAGCTAATGCAGCATCGCCATTGCACACCAACTGGAGCCAGTTGTTAGTTAGATTAGTTGGTTAAGTCCACATGTCCATCTTGTATAGGCTTGTACAGTTAGAGTTAGTTTGTTGTTCTCATTTTCTTATTTATATCACAATGCAGTGTAATGTACTTTCAATTTTTGATTGAATACAATTGAGCTCGTTTTTCTTGTCAATGGAATTATGAGCAATGAAGACATCTCCAGTGTACAGACATCTGTTTACTGCTGATCAGTAAAATCATTTCTTCCTTGCACATTTTCTCAATGTTATTTTTCCCCCAAAGTCTAGTATTCTGCTTGATGGTGGTTTCCATTTCATATAAGCTGTTGTATGCGGTCCAACATTTACTTAAGAATGCATACCTTAATGTTCCTCTGTATTCATTTCTTCTCGCTTGGGATTTAATTTTAGTGCGTATTGGTAATCTACTCGTCTTCTGACCATTTTCTAAAGGATGTTCAAAACCATGGAAACTGGGAATACCTTCTTAACTTCCCTTGGCCCTTTGGCAATTTATGAGAATTATGCAGTGGATCTAGGTATATATAAGAAATTGATAAGAGAGGAAGTTAGTTGTGCAATTAAGCATCTAGAAATTGCGTATTTGTATTATAACCTGTTGTAGTGATGGTTGTGAAGTTAGTCGACCAAGTTCTCTAAAATACTGGTGAACAGGCTCTCATGCTGAAATAGCATCTGTTTAGAGCATGAGATAATTTACACAGAATAGGTCCTTTCTCATTGACAAGCTTCTCCGCTAGTCCAGTCTCCTTTATAGATCTACGAATGGAACATGGTTATCCTTTAATCTCCGTTTCATCCTGCTGGCGCGCTCGAATAACTATAAGAACATAGATTGCACGGATAATCTATCTTTTGTGGGAGTAAGTTCTGATTCATCTTGTAATTGATTGAAAAGCCCTTGGCTTCAGTAGATAAATACAGTCCAATTATATATAATATAATGCCATAAAAGCATCAAGAAATTGTTGCAGCAGTGATACACAGGAAAAGGAAGATTTAAATTTGGTAAGATCATCCACTATTTCTTGCAGTTACACAACACGCTGAAAGAGAAGAAAGAAAGAGCTTGTCTTGGAATCCCTTGATCCTTGAGACCCTATTTTCATGATTAACTGTAAATATAAAGATCATATCATAACTATTTTTTCGCTGCATCAATTTCTCTCTTCCCCTGCTGGTAGAAGAAGATACAAGTCTTGTGATAATCTCTTACTGCTTTGTGTAATCTTGGCCTTTTGTCATTAATAAGTTCCCCCACTGGTTCAATCTCCTTTCCAGCTTCTGAAGCGCAGAACAAGGCCAGAGTGCCCCTCTCCTTCTTGGAGTTTGTTAATGCTCTCTGCACTGGGCTCTTAAAAATTCCATTACTCATTATCTGCAGGAATCACAGAGCCAAAAATGAGGAGTATATCTGCATAAGCTAGCCCAAGTTCATGTAAAGAAACTATGAAATGGTTGTAAACTAAAACCTAATCTTTTATGTCAAACTAATCAAATCTGATAGAAATGGTATGGTCCTAGAGTTCCAGGAATTTTTCTTTAATCATAGGGATACTGTCCAAAGATTCTTAGATAAAAAATTGTAGCATGAAATCGGAGCCTTGGAAGTAGAATTGGATCCTATCTCGTTCAAATTTAAGAGGGAAATCCAATTCCGTCCAGGTATTATACCACATGAAAGTACCTCATCTAAAAGTAGAAGTGCCGGTACAAATATATACCTCTATTTGATCACCAACATTAACGAGAAGAGTATAAAGGATTTTACACCAGTTGTTTCTCATTTGGTTTTTTCGGTTGAATTGACCAGTCCGATCCGATTTGTAAAATACTGGAAAAATATTATCTCCATATGAAATTTTATTATAATAATTTACACTTGGAGCCGTGGAGGAAAAATATATCTCCAATTAATAATTTTTATTTTTATTAGAAGAATTTACACTCTGAGCAGTGAAGAAAAAATATTGTTTATAATAAATTTTTTATAATAGAAAATTTATTCTTTGAGCAGTGAAGGAAAAATATTATCTCTGATTTAATTTTTTATTAGAATAGTTTAATCTTGGAGCAGAAGAGAGAAAATATTATCTCGATTTTGTAATTTTATTTGAATAGTTTACAGCTGGAGGCTGGAGCAGTGGAGGGAATATATTATTTTTATTTTCTAATGTTAAAAAAAAAGTAGTTTACACTTGAAGGAGTGGAAAGAGAATATTATCTTCATTTTATCATTTTATTTTAATAGTTTACACGTGGAGTAGTGAAGGGCAAAAATACATGTTCAAAAACAGGGAGACACGTGTTGACACATGATTGAATAGTTTGAAAAATAAACATCCAAACAGGTGCTGTTAAGTCAATATGTCCATTATTTTCCTGCCTTTGAATCTGTTCAATTATCATTGTTTAGGAAAATATTACTTAATCTTGTAATTTTGTCAAAATAGTTTACACTTGAAGCTGTGGAGGGAAAATGTTATTTCCTTGTAATTTTGTAAAGAGTAGTTTACACTTGAAGAGTTGAAGGGAAAATATTATCTTCATTTTGTAATTTTGTTACAATAATTTGCACTTGGAATCATCGCCATAACCACCACCACCCAGGTTGCCGACCGCCAACGACACCCAGGCTATCGACCACCACCGCCACCTAGGCCGACTACTATCACCGTCTCTAATTCATCTAATTTAAACAAAGGAAAGAGAAAAAAAATTCGAGATTCACCCAACTTATTCCTTTCTTTCTACCTCCAAATCCATCACTTTTATTAAACACATTCAAATCAAGGAAGAAGACATCAAAGATTTGCCAGAAGATAGCAAAGAATTTGTCTGTTCCCTTCACCAAAACCTCGGTTGAAGCTCTCAACAACTTCTCCAAATCAATCACCCTAGATTGTGATTAGGGAACTTTATTTTCAATTTCTTTCTATAACTTGCTCTGCTATTTTTCAATTTCAAATTGTCATATTTGTGTTTCAGATTTGAAATTCGAAATTGATTTTGAAATTAAATTTGTTTTTGAGGTTTTGCCATCGTTGTTGTGGTGTAAGTGGTAGTGTTATTGAATGAAGGTGTTGATGGTGAGGAAAGACGATGGTGATGGTGTGAATGTTCTATTGGGATTATAATCACCCTTAAAGTTAAACACGTAGGGCGCAAAAGTGAGCACTATTGCCCGTTCCTCTCTGTGATAAAGTCTGGAGTTTGAGGCGGTGGCGGGTGGGTGTGGCAACATTGCTTGAGGGAGTTGCTATTGTCGATTCCTCTTCGGCATTGGGTGGATGAGGTTGAGCCGTCCGGTAATGGTGGTGGGGGTGGAGAAGAAGAAGTTGGTTTTTGGTTTTTAATTTTAATTATTTGATTTAGTTATTTTATTATAAAAAATATAAAGTTATCATTTTTAACATTTTAAAATTAGTCAAAATTATTGTCAATGTCAATTATCTGTTAAACTAATAGTTAAATTAAAAAAAATCATCCATTTGGATCTCATGTGCTAATTTTTGAAATGTTTGGTACCGTGGGTGGTACAAATGAAATGTCTGGACAATGTCTGTTACTAAATGAAATGTTTGATACCGCTATTGTAATTATCCCTTAATTTTATTCGAATAGTTTACACTTGGAGAAGTGGAGGAAACATATTATGTTCATTTTGAAATTTTGTTAGCATAGTTTACTCTTGGAGCGGTGAAAGAAAAATACTATTTCCATTTTTTTTATAGAAAATTTTACACATGAAATGGTTCTCTATTTTTAATTTTATTAGAAGACACTTGGCGCAATGGAGGAAAAATATTATCTCCAATAAAAATTTTAAATAGAATAAGTTATACTTGGAACTTATCTGCAATTAATAATTTTATTAGAATGGTTTAATCTTGGAGTTGTTAAAATATCTTGGAAGAGTGGAGGGAAGATACTATCCCGATTTTGTAATTTTATTGGAATAGTTTTACACTCTTTTTGTATTTCTATTAGAATAGTTTACAATTAAAGCGGTGGAGGGAAAATATTATTTAGATTTTGTAATTTTATTAGAATAATTTACACTTGGAACAATGAACGAAAAATATTATCTCCATTTTTTAATATTGTTAGAATATTTTACACTTAGAGCAGCGGAGCGAAAATATTATCCTCATTTTGTAATTTATTACATTAGTTTACACTTGGAACGGGTTTAAGGGAAAACATTATTTCAATTTTGTTATTTTATTAGAATAGTTTACACTTGGAGCAGTGAATGAAAAGTACTCTCTCCAATTTCTAATTTTGATAGGACATGCACTTTGAGCATATGAGAAAAATAGTATATCGACCACGTTACCAGTTATTACTTATGGATCAGTTGATAAAGAAACGACTAAAAGGTCGTGGATTTTTAGGCCAATGTAGTTGTTTTCTCCCATTTGTGGGCTGAGTGACTGTTGAAAATTGGGCCAAATAATAAAAAAAAAGAAAATAAGAGCAATATGAAAAACAATGGATCACATAAGAATATAAGGTTTATGTGGAAGATGAGGATAATTTCAATATATCAAGAAATTAAATTATTTTACAGGATTTAATACTCTCAAGTTTCTAATGTATATAATAATGATTTTATTGTTAATTGAGCATGTGAAGAGCTTACACCTCATGGAGTATA
>CAIGRN010181195.1:0-10165 GCA_903798345.1 Fraxinus anomala | reverse complement strand
TTAATTGACAATTTCCATGTAAAATAAAGTCAAACGAACACAAAAAAATTTCCAATATTTTTTTTTTGGCAATCCATACAAATTATATCCCTAATTGTAAGAAATTATCTCTTTAATTGACAATTTTCATAAAAAATAAAGTCAAACGAACACCAAAAGATAGAAAATTTCAACATTTTTTAGGAGAAAAATTATACAAATCAAACACAACAATTCCCAATAAAACAAGTTTTAGGTAATTCGATTCCCTGCAATTCGTTTTCTTTCTACCCAAANTGAAAAATAAAGTCAAGCGAACACCAAAAGATAGAAAATTTCAACATTTTCCAGGAGGAAAATTATACCAATCAAACACAACAATTCCCAGTAAAACAAGTTTTAGGTAATTCGATTTCCTACAATTCGTTTTCTTTCTACCCAAATTCCATCTTTGAATCAAACGGACCCTTAGGTTTTTGAGATTCAAGAACTATTTTCTGGAGTCCCAAATATGAAGTATGCAGAGGGAATAATCCAAAAATGATCTGACATATTTACACTTAAGGAAGTAATCTTGGTGTTGGACCTTAATCTCATGCTTGACAGGCTGACAGCGCAATCATGTTTTCACTACTTTTAAGTAATTTCCATTTACACTGAATTTCTTTTCCTTGTGAAAAATATTTGGTAGAGATGCCTTAACTGACTATAGTACATCTTTGAACGTTTCCAGCATGTGATAGAAATAAAATAGTATCTAGCTCGTCTGAAGGTATGGTAAGATGTCACAGGATGACTTTCAATCTATATCTGACGAGTAGGTGGGCCTTGAGATAGTATGCTTTCTATTTTTGCTTAAAAAAATTGAAGAATGATAAAATTTTCTACTGTTCTTGTATGTTGGTAAGAAGATAACATATGTTCTTGTATAGTTTAAAAACAGCTATGTTACTTTCAATTGCAGGAAGTTTACATGTTATTTTAGCAAAATGTAATCGCACAAGTAGTTGCTGTAAAGCAAATAAATCCTGAATGTATTGCTTCTTTCTAATGTTATTCTAACATGCTATATACCTAAAGGGACATTTCATGCGAATCAAATTTCATGATTATATTCTATTTAAATCATAGAAATTCAAGATCCAGAATTTACTCTCAAACATGTTTGATATGTGGTTACTTTCACTGGCATTTAGCACCAATAATTTATCAATGAACAAGTTCAACTGCTTAGAAATGGAAACATCGCATCTTCTCTTGGACCACATGAATCTGTATTTTGTTTTTGCCTTTTCAAATTTCATTTTTTAAATAAAGTTTATGTAATTTTCTTCTATGGTTAAGTGTAAGCAATTAATTGCAGACCAAAGACATCATGTATCGTCTGTACAAGGCCACACAGAGTAGTATGAGGAGTATTGCACCAAAAGAAATAAAGCTACTCAAGTATTTGCTCAACATCACAGATCCCGAAGAGCGATTCTCAGCATTGGCAACCGCGTTCTCCCCAGGCGATGAACATGATGCCAAAGACCCAAGTGCTATTTACACGTAATAGAGCTTTACAATTAAGCAGATTGTGTATTGTCTCCCAAATAATTACATGATTATTTTCAAGTATCCACGTGAATTAACTGGAGGCCCTTCTTTTTTTCTCCTCTATTTGGTATTACAGAACTCCAAAGGAACTGCACAAGTGGATTAAGATTATGCTTGATGCATATCATCTCAATAAAGAGGAAACTGAAATTAGGGAAGCAAAGCAAATGAACCAACCTGTTGTGATCCAGCGGCTTTTCATTCTCAAAGAAACTATTGAAGAGGAATACTTGGAACAAAATGTTAAAACAGAAAAAGATGTCGAGCCGGAAGAGTTGTGAGGTAAAACAGTTCTAATCAATTATGTTGCTAGTACTTTGTCCCAGAACTCGGGTAATTGGAATAGGTTGAAAGCTTATATGAATCAATTGGTAGGGTTTTGGCACTGCATGTAGTTTTATCCATTCAGATATGGATTTAAAATGCATAATTTAGTTGCATCAGCAATCTTCATTTTGTATAATCTGTGGCTTGATGAACTGCAATGTACATTAAACGCTACGAGTTATTTGTATAACCATAAGAGTCAATTCATTTAGTTCTCGTTTTTATTGTATCACAAGCTTAAAGAGATGTTGAAAGCTTTACATAAAGCCCCAAAACATACCAAAAGTGGAAAATTAACAAGTTGAGGTGGACTGGTCCGACAAGCCGTACTTGTAGAAATCACACTCGATGGTTCACCTACGGAATCACGCCCGATAGTTTCAATTCATGAACTGCAATGTGGAATATTTTTAGCAAAGAGGAGAGCTGAACAAACTGAGAAAGTCATCAAGCAAATGCCATTAATTTGCATTTTTTATTTTTTCCTTTGTTCCAAGCATTTATTCATGGTGTTTTTTTTAAAAAAATTGTTAGATAAAAGAGTAGAAAACTAGGTACGCTTTTATTCATGGTACATTTGATATTCTAGTTTTGGTTAGGAAGTTGGAAAAGTGAGAAAAATATTGCATCGTGTGGTTTCTCAATTAATAAGGTCTTATTTTCATGTGGTTATTGACGGTTTGTTGAACCACATTTAATTTGTGTTTTTATCTTTCGTACTTGTTTTGAATTTTCGTTTCCACTCCGCCCGGTGGGATTTTCCCCAACAACTTGAACATTAGGAATGGGTTTAAAAGGTTGAAGGGCTTCATTTGCATGTTTCAAAATGATAGAGTGTTCCATGGCGATACCTGCGAAAATCAAAGGACTATTTCCTCTTTGGGGTGGGTGTTTCGTATCGACTCTTCCAACCGTTCAGATATCCATCTCCTTCGCACTTCGTCGGCCCTATCTATCCTATGTTGAGATTTTAGAAAAAGGTGCGCTTGGGCACAAGCTCAACTTCTTCGAGGCACGGAATACCTCCTAGCATTCAATACTTCATCAAATGAAAAGGGTATCTGAGTGGAACGCCACTTGGAAAAAGCAAGAAGACTTGCAGCAATTTGAAGACAAACTTCGATAGTTCAAGTCAAGGTGAAGAGATGTTACCATATGGGCGGTGGATAAATTGGAGTCTTGTCAGCCGCAGGTAGAGGATGTCTTTTAGTGTAAACAAGACAATTCATTATCAGACAGAGAGCATATCTTGCTGACAGGCAAAAACACAGGACATCGGCTAGCCGAAAGGCACCGAAGAATGAATTATGTTAGCAAAAGCTTCTAGAGAGCAAAACCACAGTTCTCGGACAGAAAGTTCTCTTTTTGAATATTTTATGTAAATAGTTGTATAGATGTGTCTAGAAAACAAATCGAGGGACGTTTAGAGAAACAACAACAGACTTCTATTAAATTGATCCTATCAGTCTATTATAGTTGGATTTGCCTATAAAAAGTCCTAAGATTATTTGTACATCGACAAGTTTCAAGTGATAATGATATTTAATATATAATATACAAGCATTATTCTGTAAACTTTAAATGCCTTAATATATTTTCTGGTTGTGGAAACATAAATATGTTCACTAAGAAACAAAACATAAATATGTTCACCATGAAACAAATGTTGCTTAACGTATTTACTATAAGGGGCCAGGATATCTACAAGTCCGTAGCTGCTACTTTTTTGCTAAGTATCAAAATGTTGCTTAATATTTACGATGAGAACAAAAAAACAATGAGATTTTAAGACCGTATGATACTAGTCTACTAAAATCTATAAGCCTGTGATAGCTACTTCCTGTACAATTAATTTGGAGACCGTACCTTACACAAAAGAACCCAATTTGTGCTTTCTGGAAAAGGAATTATGAAAATCATATTATTCTTTCCAGTTTCACCTATCCTAAACCTAAATTGTCATTGAAAGTATCATTCTATTTACAAACTCTATATCGAGAACCCGCCTATTCCATCGATAATTTTCTAAGGGAAAAATGAAGAACAAAAATTGTTAGTGAGAAAACCCTCAGGATTTCAAATTTCAAAAAGTAGTTTGATTTTGACCGTGCAAATAGAAAATTAACTTTTGAAAAGCTGTACCACTGGAGCATTTTACTGAATATTCATATTACATTTTTTCTATTTTTACAATCCTAATTATATTTTTTCATGCCATAATTTTATTATAGATTTCTAAACATCGTAGAAATGTAGAAAAATGTTTAATATGTTATAAAAAAAATATCACAAGATAGACAAAACTGAATTCCAAATGAAGCTGTTATATAAACATATCCCTCCACTTTATAGTGTTAATATTCCATGAGGGCTATAATACATTCAGATTATAAACTTTTTGACATTCAGCCTTCTTGAAAATGCTACAAAACTTTAAATTTTCTAATAACATCAAATCTTGTCGCAACTCATCTTTGTATTACTTATAACCCTGTCTATTTTAATGTGTATTTTTGAAGTCAATTGTGGTTGTTATGACTCATATTCGATTAGAGGTTGCTCAAGTTTAATTACTCAACCATTTGAAAACTAGTTGGTAACTAAGCTCCAATTTGGTTTAGAAAGTTATTGTAAGTAGATTTTGATAAAAGATATGAAATGTATGGTTAAATTGTTAATTTTAACATAAATTTTAATTAGATTTTTCAGTTGAACCAAACAAGGTAATCATAAATTCATACCGTAATTTTTTTAATTTGTTGAATTAGTCGAAAACACGGTTATGCAACATAAAAACAAATATAAGAGAACCAGCATATTAAAGTAATTGGCAAATCCAAACATTTGACGTTTTAGAGCTTGTATCTCAAATAAAATATGTAACTTGATGAAATATCATGATAAAACTCTATCAAGAAAATATTAATCAGTTTAAATGCATAATTTTAGACACATCAAACTCAAATTCAATTCCAATTATACCCTCACCATCCTCTATCTTTGAGTATTTCTTACAACGCCTTCAATCCAATGCTCAAATGTCTTTCTAATTTAGCTCCTGTTTAGTTTGGTTAAAAAAAAATCAGTTTTTAGTCAATTTTGATAAAAGTCGATGAATTGTGTGATCGAAGAGTTGATAAAAATTGCTCCCGTAAATTTGAGAAAAAAATAAATTTTAAAAAAATTGGGGCTGCACATGGACTTAATTCTCTCTCCCGACTATGTATTGTTGAAGTTCCTCAAAGCTAGGAATTTTTAGTCACTTCTTGCAAGAATTGTCAACTGATATGGAAATCGTAATGCTTATTTTTGGACAATAATTTGTATGTAGTACGAAAAAAGTTCATAAAATACAAAAGATGGTTGGTGATAGTAAAGCATATGGAAATGGACTTGAGTATCAAGAAAAATGAGGTGAGACAAAAATTGGACACGAGAAGAATATATAATTCACTCATCACAAGAGTGAAATTTACTCATTGTTTCCTTTTTACCTTTGTACATTACAAGGGGAGAAAAAAAAAAGGTAATGAATGCAAAATGGGATTTGAGCATGTTAGATTATTCTAAGCAGCCACAACTTTTTCTCATTTTTATGTTGACACGTGAATGTTGCAATATTCTTCTTACCAAACCATCTTATGGTCTCGATGAAATTAATGATTGTTTTGGATCTGCAGTTCAAAGTCAAAAAATAATGATATTCACAATTTCGGTCAACTTTCTTTTTTTTTTTTTTGGTTAAGTTGGGATCACAAATTGTATGGACTAAAAATCCACCCAATCATGAGTCTCAACTTAATTTTTTTAAACTTATCATGTGGGCAAACACACGACGTTTACTTTTGACTTTTTACATAAAAAATGGTTTTAAAAACAATAGAAAAACTCGAATAGGTTGATTCAGCTATCAACCATGTCTAAATGCTCTCATATTTTCTGTACATAGTGTGTTCGGCAAACTTGTAATGCCAATTGACACAACCTATTTGATATCTCTATGAAATTCAGTTGATAATAGCAACTTGTTGAGAATTAGGAATCATATTCTATATAACTGAGAACGATAAAATTACAGAAAAAATAGACACACAAGATTTACAAAGATTTGCTATAATGTGAAACTAAGTCTTCATCCGTCGTTGCAATAATTCACTATGATCGAAAGAAATTTACAAGAAAAATTGAACATCCTACCATCTCTAACATTTCAATCTTTTTCATAATGATTACAAAACCTTAATTAATGACGACTTCTTATTTGTAAAAAAATTAGGGCAAAACCAAAATTACAAATGTGAAATTTTAATTCTCATGTTGACCTTTTCGCGAAGATTGTTTCTTTTATGGACTCTGCGCAGTAACGATAATTAACTTCTACAACATAACACAACTAGCTATTGCAAACTTATCTCATGATATACAACCACTGAGCTCTTAAATATGTGTTAGTCTCCAACCAATTGATTTTGACGTGAAAATAAAGAAAGGAACATAAAGTAACTGATATAACTCCATCTAAATTTTCTGAGGACAATAATTGTTGCCCAACAAAATCTATGTCACAATATATGAACCAGACAGCGGCATAGATTCACAAAATATAGAAAGAAAAGTTAGTACATTTTGTGACAAGACCACGACCAGTCCCACAGTTCTTATTCCACCCCACATATAAAGCTATTTCAGAAACAGCGGCCTCTATTGCCAGCATAAGCCTCTGGTTTTCCCTTACAATTATTATCTCTCTCTCCCCTTAGTTTTCCCTTACAATTATTAGATCTCTCTCTCTCTCTCTCGCGCGCGCGCACAGTAATACACACAAAATACACCCTTTTAAAGTTATTTAATAATGGTACAATTACAAGGTCGGTATACAGATTGAAATGACTGTTGTGTATTCTTGTTAAATGGCACTTTCAGGGTACGTTTGGAGAGATTTTTAAATTTTTTTTTTTTAAATTATACTATTAATGAATTTTTCTTACTTTTTAACTCCACTTATCCAAAAATATTATTTATCCATTAAAAAAAAATCTCTATCTCATATAAACGTTTATCGAGTTTGATTTATATCAAATAAAAAGGCTTAAACAATCTACTCTAATATCATATTGAATTCTTTTACCTAAAAACTTAAATTACTAGTAGATTATAAAACTGATCACTTAAATTTTATGGATTTTTTGTCACAGCTTATTTGAAAATCATTTTTTTTTTCAAACTCATTTTCAACCACACAATTTTCTAATAAAATAATTATACACACGAGCCTAAATTTTTTCTCTACTTTTTAATCATACATTCTCCAAAATACTTATTTTCACTTCACATAACATCTCCCAAACAAATACTATATTTATCAATACTTTTGGATCTTCGTGACAATGGAGACACTCAAAAGTTCAAAAACAAATAAATGTAGGCAATGGAATTTACTAGAAAAAACAAAACAAAGTGATTAATGTTTGAATAGGTTCCATTTTATTTTACTAATTTTCTCATTTACTTTCCAAGTGGTTTATGTTGTTCCACTAAATCTCTAATTAAAAAGTCAAGCGAAAAATCAATTTACTTTATGAAACTATGTTCAAGTGGAATAATGATCAATAATATGGAAGTAAGAAAATAATTACCCAAAATGAATTTAAAAGAAAAAATATATTGATCAAGGAAATTAATATTTTTGTTTCAATACTTGTTATATCTATAAATTAAGTGACATTTATGTGGCGGAGGGGCCCACATAGCTGATTGAGCGTAGGTGATGTTAATTGGATTTGGTCGAATCAAATTAAGCCCATGTTTGCCCCCCCTTAAAATTATAATATATTTTTTCTCTCTTCTTTTCAATCTCATATTCTCCAATAAAATAATACTATAAGTAAATCAAAAAATATTCCTTCTTTTTAACCACCCATTCTCCAAAAAAATAGTATTTCAAAAATTATAATACCAAATAATGGGAGCCAATCGGGGGCTATACCACCTCTCCTTGGACTTTGGACCAATTAAGTGCCATGTTCATCTAAACCCTAGCCAATTTTCTCTCACTTCTCTCTCTTACACTCATATTCCTTGTTTCGACTTTTAACTTGATTGGAGTACAAACGATTGTTAGACTTTTTCATGGACGATGGCCTTTGTACCCTAAAGACATGTTCAAATGTGCAGGAGACACCTAGGTGTACAGGAGGTGGTCAAGATGCTGCTGGCCACTCAATCGAACATATTTTAAAGTCAATAGATTGGGGCTTAGCTCAATATTCTAAGCTTCAGCTTATTTTCAAGGTTTCTCCATAAAATCAGACTTGACATATGAATTCAAAGCTTTAGCTTCTCTTCATATCTTCTCTGTAAAATTAGACTATTTTGTTACCTCAACAACTGGATTTCATCTCCTACCTCGTATGAATATCATTATTTGGATTTGGGGACTATTGTGTTGTTGCTTCATTTATAGCATATAATCTTTATTATGTCGAATCAAATACAAAGTGAAGACATTTCAACAACATTCATAGTAAGCGCATTTGCAACAAGACATCTACAACTTTTCAAGCCCCACTTTCAAGTCCAACTTGGGAACCATTGTTATGCCTCCTACGTAGTAAGCTGTGTGATTGCCATCTAAAAAAATGTCCGTAAGCATTTTTAAAGGTCCCAATTTTTTCACCTTTCGAGGCGATGAAAGAGCATCCCATTGCCTCGTCAACCATTGGTTTTTGAGGCGTTGAAAGCACAACCCAAAGCCTAGTCACCTATATCCGAGGCGATGAGAGGAGCCACTATCCTTAGCCACATTAGATGGACCTTTGGAGTTTAAGGTGATGGTGATGCTCAAGGGCACCTCATGTAAGGTGTGTTTTAACGCCATGGATTCACATAAAAGTGATTGATGTGACACCTTTTGCAGTAGTAGCTGAGAGTCAAATCCTACCTTATTCGCGAAGGATAGTGTGTAGAATCACAGACTTATTGATGCCTAGGATACAACATGGTGATGTCATAGAACTTGACTATTGAAGTTTGTTTAGAAAATGTTAAAAACCTACAAACTAGTTATCTTCTCCACCCCTACCCCCAACTTCCACCACCACCACTCCACTGTCATTGCCATCACCACATCTATTGTGGATGAACCGGAGGAGGATTTCTCCACCATGAAAATTCACGGAAATTGGGAGAAAATAGTTCCTAAATGTTTTTTGAAGCTTCTTGGAAAGATGGGCACTCTTGCAAATGGCTAAACGGCACAATACCTCCTATCTATTGGCCAAACTGACGAAAACTCCTACATTTTCGAAATAGCACAAAAACGTTTTTGTTTGAAACGTCTAGTGTAGAATATCTCATATCGTCCATTTTCTCAATAAAAATTTATGAAATGACGAATATACCCTTCCATTTAAATAAAACAAAAAATGAAGAAAAAATAATGAATGAATTGCAACCATATTCTCAATTTTTTTTCAAAAAAACTACAAATAAGTCCCGAATAAATAATTAAAAATCAAAACAAAAAAAAAAATCACTTCATCTTCATGTTCACGTTCACGTTCCCATTCCTCATTTCTCTCCCACCACCATCAACGTTGAGGCCGCCACAACCACCACTCACTTTAATCCAACCTTAAATTAATAGTCAAAACTCTCAAATCCAAATCACATCCACATCTACGAAAACAGTTAAGATTCAAGCTAACATGGATGTAATGAAAACAGCAAACATAGTCAATTGCATATAAGTGAATGAATTAAGTTTTTCATTGTAATGAAACCTTCATTTGACTTAATCTCATATATTTTGTATAATCCGACAAAAATCATTTGCTGCAGTGTAAATTATAAGCTATCCATAATTCATCTATACCCGGTATACATAACGAATCCAGGGGATTTGTAATATTAGAAAGTGTTATGGTTTGACCCAAATTCTAGTGAGCATTGGAGTCTAAATTGGAGTGATTTTGAAGATGGTTTTGAAGGGATCAAAATTATGGATTGGAGGAAAAAGTCGTAACATTTTCGCTAGCTTGTGCTAGCTGGCGCTCGAGCGAAGCTAGTGGAAAACAACTCAAGACTTCGTCGTTCGACTGTCGTTCGCCCCTCGCTCGAGCGAGGGGTTGTCGAGCGACAGTCTTTTCTGGCCCAAGTTCGTTTCGTCTGTTTGACGCGGTTTTGGACTTCTTTTCTACTACAACTTGTTCCTAAGATTTTTCAATATATAGGTCACGACTTGTAATATTATTATAACATT